>BHDV01030387.1:130149-171817 GCA_005406045.1 Adoxophyes honmai
TCTAGTTTACCTAACCAGCCGAAGGGGAATTTTGCAGTGTTTCGTGTCAATGAACATCGTGCGCGGCGATGCGGCCAGCGCTGTGCATCGAATAACAAATAAGGTGATAAAAGTCAAAGTCCAGGACACGGCAGATGCCTCTGCACCTGCGTGACAATTATAAGGAGCCACGCGCCTGGGCTCTAGCGCCGTGTCTTCAATAAATATTACCTAGCCTTATTTTAGTCTTACGAAACATCTGATGACAAGCGAAAGGTAAAGCGTAGGTTTTTGCGAGCGAAAACAAGGAGATAACGTAACGATCTGTCTGGAATATTTCCATTTATAGACATGCCTAAAGCGTCTCCAAGTAATTCGTTTTTTCTTATCGAATTTGAGACGAACAGTTATGTAGTGGCGATAGTTTGGATCGTAGTTTCGGCCGGCACGGCAGAGGCGAGGTTACAGCAACGCGGTGCGGCAGGAATGCGGGACAAAGCAGTGCTAGGCGGCGCCGGGCGCAGCGAGCGCGCGCGCTGACTCAGCGGCCACTCATCGCAGCGCTGCAAATAATCATTAACTCGGTCGCTTGCCTGCTTTGCGTCACCCCTTTATCGCTAAAACGTTCCGCCGCATTGTGCTCCCGAGTCCCGAGGATGGTCCGAAGCGACCCTGTTAGCGGCAAAAATTACGAGCGACCACAACAAGTTTCAATATGCAGAAATAGAATATCTACATAATTCCACGGAGTTTATTCGCGGTATCGTATCACGCGCCGCGCTCGAGCGCCGTAGCAGTGTCATCGCATTGCCAGCGCTGGCAGTTGGCGCTCATGAAAATAAATTTAGTAAATGACGTTGGCGCGCAACGTTGCCGCTCCGCGCCCCTGGAACGCGGCTGCGCTACGTTGCCGCTCCGCTCGCTCTTTCTAATCTTGTCGTAAAGTTCTTTTTCTGATGCGCAGCGCGTCGCTCGTTCTCTCCGCTAGAAACTTGAAAACGTCTGACGTTTATTTTATCGCTAGTCTCGGATATGCGGCATTTTATAACCGTACCGCTGGCAATAGCGTCGAGGCGAGGAGTTACTGCTTATTCAGAATTACAACTATAAAGCATTGCGATGTGCAGTGCAGTCAGTTAGGTACGAAAATTGCTTAAGATTGGGGGATACTAGTGGCCAGTGCGGGCATGGACGACGTCGAAGTAATCGCGGCTCGCGCTCGAGAAGGTAGGAAAAGTTGGGCCGGCGAGGCGAGTCGAACGGAGACTTTCTATGGCATTGTAGAGACAGAATAGATGGCGGGTCGGCTGACGGCATTGCCTCACAGCGCGGGGCGCGGCAGGAGGGGCGGCGCGGCTGTGTGCGTCGCCTGCAGCACGCACACACAAGCGCTAATAACATCGCATCGCGCTCTAGCTAGCGCTAGCCAGCTACCTACGCTCGGCGTTGTTATAGCCAACTATAAAATGGGGTAGATAGCGTGGGGTGCCGCGCCACGCGAGGCTCCTGGTTGAGGATTCTACTTAAGGGAATTATGGATTCTTAAAAAAACTAGGTATTGTGGAATTCGGAGTGAACTATTTCCAATTCCAGACATGGAATATCTGAGTATTCTAGTAAATAAAGTTGGTTGCCAGGTTTTATATGTTATTAGTGTTTCCATATCTGCGTAATTTATTTGATTAGGTACTTGCTAAATAGTTCATAAACGTCAGTTGGAAAGACAGTTCTGTCTAAAAGTGTAGAATGAAATTAACACCGACTCTATTAAATTTGCAAACAGTAACGTCAACCTACCTATTCTTACAACTCTGTTATTTGAAACCCCTACACAATGCCCGACTGATTAGAACCTTTCAGCAATCAGCTGGTAGTCGAATCATCAAACAATTGTAGACCTTTTTATTTTCCGCCGTTCATTCATAAAATCGTATTTAACCGTGAAGAATATTTATTCCGCAATATCGAAATCGGAGGCAGCGATTGGAATGACCGATTAACCATTAACGCGTACAATGGCTGGAGTAGGGCGCGATCCGTAATTCCATTCACTCAATAATACTGATAGGGTTTGTTATGGACCTGTTCGGATCTCCCGTCCACAGGTGTTCCTTTATCTGCGAACACAGTCAAGAAGAATTCTACAAGTTCTACACCTGTATCCACTAGGCCGTTTATCTGCGGTTTCTTGTATATCGTAACTTCGAAATGGTTTGATGTATTCAGAAATGGTATTTTTGAAAGCTTATGTGATTGACATGTTCCCTAAATTCTATTAGGATGCTTAGCCGGTATCAAATGACAGACAACGAAATGAAAAACTTTATCAAAGTTGTGAGTACAATCTGAGAAGTTTTCTTAATTGAAGATACAATTATTAAAATTTTCTTGAAGTCTAGGATGAGCATGGTCACCTGACAATTAAACGCCACTATTACTGTCCCAAGTAGTTCTGGCTTAATTAACTAGCGGGAATCCGATGCATTTATGACGCCATAAAAGGCACCGCTGCCTCGCGAAATGGATTATTACCTGATCATCAGATTTCAGTCTGTAGATTTAATTTGATATCTGTTCGTACCTGATAACGTCACTATACACTTCACTGAATGTCACTGTCACTTCACTTTAACTAAGCACTTATTTCTATATATATATATCACTCGCGGCGGTTCGGATGGTGGTTACTGATTTGAGTTGGATTTATCCAGAGCTTATTAGGAATCTAGGGAAAACTACCGTTACGATCCTTGTATTGGGTACACCGACATCTAGCGGTGACTTTGGCAACTTATTTTCCTTAAGGTTTTGCAGGTGAAAGCTTTGCAAATATAGGACATGTCACGCCATCTAGTAGCGAGAGGCGGAGTTAATGGTAAATTCTGAACACTTACATACGCTTAAAGATCACAATCACAGTACAAGAAGACCCACTACTTCAAGTACTATAGAACCTAATTAGTAGAAATTGAAACGAAATTCGCTAGTTTTACTGTGACCAAGTTCCCACACATCTAAACCAGCAGTTCTATCTTTTTACAAAGCCAACGTTCGTGCTCAAAAACCGTGAACCTTCGTCTTAAGGGACAAGCGTCACAGCCGTTACTTGGATCAGTACTATTATCATGAGTACAGTGACCGTATTGGTGACTGCATAAACTATTTTTATAGACAATTCTAGCAGTGCCGCTCGCAGTAACTTGTGAAATTAAAATTCTCCATACAAATCTTTTACACTGTGGGTAACGAATGCGGTCACTGTAGACTCATGGTACTGAGGCCGACGGTAGAGCTCGCGTTACCACTCTACTAGAAGCCAATTGAGACTTCGTCAATTAAACTGGATACTTAATCTCGACTCAGCCTCTTCTAGCATTTGTTTTTAACAGCCATACTATTGAGGACTTATTGTTAAAATTTCCTGAGTTCGATAAAATGAAAAATCTTTTTGTAATAAAGTCAGGTTAAAAAGTGAAGGCCTGACTTCAGATTACAACTGTTTCCTCATACTTGAACAATGAAGAAAACTAGACGGCTAAAAATAACCATTTGTAACTCATTCAATTAATGAGAAGATATTGCCTTAGAAGGTAATATTTAAGCAGACAGCAGCTTTACAGCTCAGAGCTATAGTGCAACCGCATTAAAAGAGTCAAGAGAGCGCCAAGCAGAAACCCTGAGCGGCGAGTTGAGTCGGCTCCAGCGCCGGCACGCACATTTCCGTGAGCGGCGGCGGCGGGCGCGAGGCCGCGCGTCGCTGTGTGCCGTGCGCACGCGGCGGCGCAGTGTGCGCAGAACCAGTCCCACATCCTGTTTGGTGGCCCGCGCAGCTTCGCCCGACCAACATACGAGCTTTTTATTTCACGCCTCTGGCCACTGCCAGCCATGGGACGACTTTTTTATTTAACTCCAACTCGACTTTTAATAAGGATTTGTTTTGCTATTTTTATACTGCCGCCGTTTGAGATATAAGCTAGGCCAGAAAAACAACGAAATCGACGTGTTATGAAACGAAAATTTAAATACACTGTACGACTCGCGCAGACATTACACATAACGACGTTACATTGGTAGTAGTTTTTGCTGTTTGCTTTGGTCAAACCTCCGACGGTTGTATTCAGATGAGTGAGCATGTTTTTGTCTGTTTGTCTAATATTACGCTACCGATCCGTGTTTACCGTTATGCAACGGCGTCAAAGGGTTTCAAGGTGACGGCGGAGAAAAGTGGAACAAATAAACGGTAGAAAAACAAACAAAAGGAATCCCTCAGGAATGCCGCATAAAAAGAGGGAATTCCCGAAATGCATTGTTTACAATGTGCGCGGACGCGTGCGAGACGCGGTGCTATGCGCTTTTATTTTATGATCAACGTCTTGCGACCACTCAATGCGTCGAAAGGGAAAATTGTAGTTTTTGTCGGTAGAGCGCGAGATGAGGTGACGCACGCTTCCCCGAAGCGGCGCCGCGCGGAATGCCCGCGCTTCCTCCGGGCTCAGCATTACGCTGCTCTTCCAGCCCCAACCTACTACACAGGTGTGAGCTCGATTTAACTGTTTCCATTTACCTTCAATCAGGCTCCAACTGCCACATGGGAAGCTTTTGAACTGCGACATCTAGCTCCCAATATAGCGTTCGGTTTCTCGCAGATTTAGATCTCTATCGAGCCCTTATTGGATCAGCTGATAAATGGGCTGCGCATTAGTGCAGTTAACAAATTGATTAGGCGCCGCGGCGAGACAACGTGTGTCGCACGACCGGTTCAAGGCACTGCGATTAACACTGACATTGCGGACGGGCGCGGTATAAATCACACGGGGTGGAAGTTTACACCGCTACCGCTAGCTTTTAAGATAATAAATCAGGGGCCGCGGGCGTACGCGAGCAGATTATGACGTCACCGGCACGTATCTCGGAGAATCCCCGGAAGAGAGCGAATAAAATAAAAATGTCACGTAGCGATCAGCTGTCGGGCGCCGCGGCGTGACGGCCCGCGCGGCGATACGCATAACGACGCCGCAATAAAACTTATTTTTATGTTTTTCGCACACAATGGCCGCGCGAAGGTCGAGCTATCTAAATGGGTCAATACACTCGGCGTAGTACGAGCGAGCACGTGCTCCCGCGTTTGTAAATAGCGAGATATCGGCCGATTGTTGCAGTGATTAATGGGGGCGCGTAATGACTCGCCCGGCGCCGGGCCGGCCGCCGGCGCCGCCGCTAATGTGTTCATTCATCGCTTCACAACTATTATTATTGTCCAACGAAGATGGCGTTTGCATTCCGCGCGATGCGCAGGGAGGGCCATGGCCAAGGCTGCACTGCGCGCCCCGCTAATTGCGCCGGCCGCTGCGCCGCACCTGTGCGTCGCAGCTCTACATACGCTCACACACCAACATTCCAATTTCGTATGTAACTACTCACGACAATCTTGCAACCCTCATAATTTTTGCTAACTGCAAAGGAGATTCTAGCAGATAGCTACTATGCTTCTGTTAACATTACAGCGATCAAAGCAGAAGTTACCAAAGATGGATCCCAATAAAATCTATTTCGTCATGCCATGTAACTGCGTTATTCATTCTAGCATAGTCACAGGTCCCTGTGGAGGTTCAGTGGAGCTGGCTGGGCCCGGCCAGGTGCGCGTTTCGTCAGCAGGGCCGGCGCGCGCGGCGCGGAATCTGTGCGGTCGCGATAACGCTGCGGTTATCAATGGTGGGATCTCCATACGCGCACGTGGCGGCCGGCCACGACATCTCGCGCCCATTCACTATGAAGACGCCCCCCGCACCCACCTCCACCCTCCCACCCGCGCCCTCGGTGCATCCATGCAACAAGTTAGGGCTCACGTTCCGTCTTGTAAGGAGTTCCGGAAGTTAGGACGCGCCGAGATATATAGGGGTGATTGAAGTTCGCTCAGGAATGCGGTGTCATTGACTTAAGTGGGTCGGCGATGTCAACATTGCGTGCTGCAAACTGATTGAAAATAGACACCCACCCCGCTTATACATGTCTACAATTAACAACAACAGTCGGGTCCGATGATAAAGTTAGAACGTTCGAAATCTACGAAATTTAAGCAGCAAAAGAAAAGACGATCGCAGACAGAATCAGCCAACGAAAAAGAAGCCCCGACTCGATCCCAAAGGGGGTCAGCCAGACATAATCTAAAACGTAATTTGTATGCCGAATACTTGTAAAACACGGCGTTTGAAACACATTTTCAGCATCGTGATGCCCAATTAAATATGTATGTGATTGAAAAACGCGTGTCCGGTAACGAGCGTGTACATAATTGGTGGGTGGCTGGCCCGGAGTGACCCAGTTGCGAGCCCCGGGCCGCCCACCTGCCCCCCGGCGCCCGTACTAAATAACCTGCCCGAAAACGACACCTTAACAAAGGTCGTTCAACCGTCTGAAACAGTCGCGATTTTCCACCCACCACATGAGACGTTGCCTCGCATGCGAACTAACACCTCTGCACTCCGCGGTAACTCTTGCAATCGAATTCGGAACCTAGAACGCCTGGGTCGCCCCCCGCCCGCCCCCTGCCGGCCGGCGTTAATATGCAATGCAGCCCCGGCCTTTAAACTTTATTGGCATGATTAGAAAAGAGGACTGGCTGAGCTAGCTACTCCTATATCTCCAGTGTTAGAAGGTGCTCGCTGCAGAATTAAAAATATAACTTGGCTATCCTAGATCACAAGTTTTCGGGAAAGTCTAAGTATTTTTGCCCAACTTCAGAGAAACTTTTTGTTTTAGGTAACAAATAGAAAGCCTGCGAGCGAATAAATTTAATTGTTATAAGCCGCGTTCGGGCCGCCACCCCGCAGACGGGGGCGTGGGGAGGCGCTAGCAACGTTATATTTCTCCGAACTTGTGCTAAATTTCACTTTCTCTGAAGACGCTGTGCGTAGACTTAGCCACCCACTCGCCCCCGTGCCTACCAGCCAACTTCGAAACAGTTCCACTTTAGGTATCTACCTAACGTCTCCGAAATCTAAGTCTAGAACTGTAGGTACCCTTCAACCTCAGTTTTCGCAGTGCATGGAGCATAACATGACTCATACTCGCCCGATCTTTTTCTGGAAGCCACGACTAGTTGCCCTTTTTTCAAAAGAGCAGCATTGCAGCCCAACATGTCTCCTGCTAGAGCGCATTTCACCCTCTGCGAGACGTCGTTATCTTAGCGAACCCTAACCGAGTAAAACATAAAAAACGTACGTCAAAAAAGTCCTTCCACTCACAAAAACTCCACCACCTCCTCTGAAGTTATAAAACACTGAAGGCGGGTAGGGTGGGGCGGGCGGCTTAAAACCTTATCGCTCGGGCATAAAGTCTAAAGTATGTCGGGTCGGCGAGGCGCACACCGACGTGGGGCGCCTGAAAGGCGAGCACACGAGCTTGGGAGCTTTAGCAAAATGAAAGCCGACTCGCTCTTAATTCACCAGCACACGGGCGCCGCGTACACGGACGTCGATCGAGCGCCCCCGGCCGCCCCCGCCGGCCCGGCCCCACGCGCCGGGCATAAATAAGGGGGGCTGCCGCGAGCGGGGGCTGCGGCGAAGGACGAATTAAGGAGATGAGAGAGCACACGCTCTCGAGCCGCGCCACCTCGCGCCAGGGAATTAAGGGAGCGATCTGAGCGCTGTTGTCGCCTAGCCAGACCCACCTCCACGTCTAACTGAGCTAACGAAAAAACCCGCTCTAGCGTAGGATTTCTGGTGCGACGTTTTTCGTCGAAAGGTATGGTTTAGGTATTTGTTAGCATTTATGTAGCTGTGGGTTGGTATTCGATGTTAACTTGATAAGTTCGTAGGCGTAGGTATCTAACAATCGATGTAAAGTTTGCGAAGTATCGGAGCGACATCTAATGAATTAGTTTAAAAGTTGATATGATAATACACGTCGCTGGCTACGAGCGCGTGACGTCACGGCTGCGTTTCGTAGCACATGACTCACTCCGCCACATAAATTACAAACTATATCCCTCTGGAGTTACGGTTCGTTTTTGGCGAATTCGACGCTGCTCCTTTGTCTTGGGCGTTCGATACGAGGCGAACCGTTCTCTGATGGCTGGAGATAAGGTCGGATTTGGCCGGGCGGGGTGTAATGCTCTGCGAGAGGGTGGGTATAAATTTTCCACGGGGGTAGACGGGGCGACGTCGCGCGAGGGCGCCGCTGACTCACGGGGTGGGGAGGGCTCATATTGTAAGTATCTACCACTCACATGTCACAAAGTTTTCCCCGCATCGAGAAACTTTGTTAACGTCAACAGAGCACGTGGCCTTCGCCGATATGATACCTACAGCTTTCGCACATAATTGGCAGCGCCGACGCCGCGATGTTTGTGAAACTTTTTCGCAAAGTTTCCAGCCCTCTTAGTTAAGATTGCAAGAAACTATTACTAAGTATAGGTATAGGTACTCGTTGTGATTTGAAACTTTGATAGAGCTGATATCGAAACAAAGAAATTTCCTAAGGAATGCGCGCGCGTTGATTATATTGCCTTTTATCACAAAGTTGCGATAGCTTGTCTTTCGCACAAAGTCCCCAGTTCTTCAGCTATTCTAGAAACAAAGAACACGTTCAAAGTATTCGCGTTCTGATTCAGTGCTGGAATCTATTTTAAGAGAAGAGCGTTCAGATTGGAGTAGGAGAGCTACCCACGTAGGCCAGCATCGATCTGAACGAAATGTTTAGCTCAGTATCAAACCATACCGCACTCGCAGCCCGTTCAAAGTCTTTTACAGCCGTCATTAAGTCAGCTGACGGTGTTAATGTTGAAATGCTAAGAAATCATTGTGCAGCGCTATCAGCGGCGGTGAGCAATCGTTACATCGGGCCGTCACCTTGGCGCGATAAAGCGTGATAAGACGCGATAGCACTGTATCAGTGCGTAACTTCTACTTGCCGAAGGTATTTTGATTTAAAACTTATATTTAAAAGGTATTTCCATCATTTTGATGTAGTGAGATAACGCCGTGGATCTCCCAAATATTGTTTTCAGATTGTGTTGTTTACTAACGTCGATGAAGCGATAGGAGAGTGACAGTTTCGCCCGATAATTGTTTAAGTCCTAAACATAGGTAGTCATCGGTCGGTCGTCGTAGTCGTTTGGAGTCGGCAGTGGGTCGCGGCGGCGTGCGGCGCGGCCGACGCGCGCGCCCGCAATGCTCGGCGCGTCCTCTCCCAATTTACATTATGTACCGGGGGAGGCCCGAGCCCTCCCGCAGAAAACTTGCGGGTTATAAAGCGCGGGAATGAGTTTTGCCGCGCAAACTTTATCACGGAAGCTCGGACCGGCTCCGCGGCCGACACACGGTGATGTGCCGGTTCTCCACAACTTTAGCTCAACTTTACGGCGTGGACTTTAATAGCCGTGGACTATAAAAATAATACGATTCCTTGATTTAATAATGCAAGCGGAATAGGCTTGAAGCTTCAATTATTTATGGAGCACGAGTTTCAGCGCAGCAGTTTCGTTATGTAAAATTCAAGATGAGATTGAAGAATAATTGCTAACCTTATTCAAATTGCACCTATTCAGAAATGCCAAAGTTTAGAAGCGGAGCGGTCGACGCGAATAAATATTAACGCGCGGGTATTCCGCAAATGAAATATTGTAGCGCGCGGCGGGCGGCGGGTTGAATAGAGAGGAGACAAAAGTCAGGGGCGACCCTTCCTGCAGCGCGAAGGGCCGCGAGGGCGCGCACAAAGACCGGCCCCCGGCAGTAATGGGCTCCGTTAGTCTATTGCCAACTTGCAGATTAGGGCCCTTCCTAACTTTCCTATACGCTTTACAGCCCGGGCTGAATGAAAAGTTTCCAATCCCGCTTTATCGGCGGACCGGATTGTTGATTCGGATTCGTCGGAGTCCGGTGGAGCGGTCGATTAATCGATGTGGAGCTAAGGTCAGCTGGCTGGTGCTGCGAGGCCTGCGAGCGGTGGTCGTGCGGCTGCTTTGCATAAGTAATGAGCCGCCGCCCCGCCCGCGCTAGGCCTATCGATTGCGGCGGCGCGCGCCCGCCCGCCGCCCGCCGCATCGCGTAATTGTCACACCGACCGAGCCGAATCCAATCCCCACAATATCAACCTTACTGCCATCAAATAAAACTCAATATCTCCCATCCAATGCCAAATGTGTTGATAGTCTGCTCTAAGTTCGGAACCTCGTAATAGAGCCTTCGAAGAGTCTATGACAGAGCTTAATTAGACAGCCGCGCGATGGCAACAAATGGATTTTACTTGTTCGATGTTTCTCGCGAATTTAAGTTCAAATTAATGTCGCTGAAGTAAATCTGGCGATTTAAATTAGCGGCCGCGCTGCGCAGACGGCCGCGCGTGTTTGCGCGACGAGTTAGCGTCCGACCGCGAGCGGCTGCTCGGTGCTGACTTAGCTTATGTACTACATTCAGTTTACATATTGGCCACACCATAGAGCGAGCGGAACTTCATGACATTGTCAACAGTTTCCCTCACTGAGCCTGAACCGCAGCGTTGGATGTTAAGTCGGTGCGTTCGCTGATAGCATGCGGCAGCTCGATCGCATAGAAAACAATTCCGTATCGTTTCGCGCGACAGAGCGTGCGACGTCGAATCGTATGTATTTATAGTCTTCGTCTAGTCGCGCTCCGTTTTTTAGCGCGAGCGACGAAAGTATGGAGAAAGTGGCGCGTTGACGTCACCCACACACGCGCAGCTCACGCGTGGCTTACGCTCGCCGCTCTCCGCCGTAGCCTCCAGCGCGTTGCAACACTCGCATGAGAAACAGTGCCGGCGAGCGGCGATACGCCGCGGCCCCTCTCAACACGTTCCGTTACCCAACAGAGTGACTCGGAAAAATACGACGAAATAACACCCAACGGCCGCGCCGCCACGCCGGCCGAAGGATTACTGGCCTTCCCCAATCTCTCCATAAATTGATACTTATACGGGCGGCTCGTTATGAATGCGGGTTACTGTCACTTGTTGAGGTCGTATTCATGATCCCGCAGCAGGCGCGGGCTAAACACGAGCCCATTAATCGGACACCTGTTAGGCCGCGTATTTCTTGAATAATCGAACAAAAGGAACCTGGAGGCTTCTGAATGACTTTTTGTAGCAGCAAGTGCATGCCATAAAAACAGCGGCGCGAGCCCAAGGCGTCGCAAATATTAGATAACGACAACAATAAAGTCGAGATGTGCAACGGTTCGGTTTTTTCAATCGTAACGGGTCAGTCCGGTGGTTATTGAGAGTGCTATTCACAACTATTGTTATCATTTTTTGTTTCATACATAACAAAAGGAACAAAAACGTTAATAAAGTCAGCAATAATCGAGCCGGCGTTAAGTGCTCCATCTACTAAGTAGTGGAGGATCCGAACCCATAACGTAGTTCATTCATGTAATCACGACGTGACTGTCATAAATCGAGTGCGTCTAGTTCGGAGACCCCAGCCGCGTTTACGTGCTCCGCGGTATAAGTATACCTAACTACGTAGAGCCGAGGCAGGCGGCCCCGGCGCCCGTGGCGAGCGATTAATTACATAAAGTACGAGATGAAAAGGAAAACGGCTGCGATCAGCTGATCTCTGATTGATGCAGCACCCGATCGCACCCCGCACGCATCCATTCATAAACCTGTTTAGTTCCGTTAGCATAAAAAATCACGCACATATCTCAAAATGTTTATGGTCGTTCATATCGGGTATCAATTAAAACGATCGAGACGCTGTCGGGGAATAAAAAACAACAGTTTCGACGCGCCGGCTGAAATCGCCCGCGAGTTGTCTTGGGCTGCGAGCCAGGTTGCCAATTATTTCGCGCTATTAGTATCCTAAGATATTGTGGCTGTTTGTCAATTGAATAAGATGAGGCCGCTGCCTCTATTATGCGTTTGACGCCCGCGTAGAGGTTAGATAACAAACTAACATAATCACAGAGCAAACACGTCGCATTTATTCAGCTCGGCGGTCGGGAATGTAAATTGCAATCGTGCGCCGAACCAAAGCCAACCCAATATGCGCATACATGTATTTTCTAAACAAACAAAACAATGACCTATATAATGCCGTTGTCTCGTCTCGTCTGCGGCTGTTTGAAAAAGTGAAAAAGGTATAATCTGAGAGGGTTTTATCATTTCTTTTTCATTGCCAAAAAACCTATGAGTGGTGACGTCACGAGGGGGCGTAGGGGGATTAGGCGGTCGGGGGGCGAGTGGGGTCGCCCCCGCGCGCTCTACCAGGGGCTCTCGACTCGAACGCGATCAGGCGACGGCGTAATAAATGAAAGGTGAAGAATTCTCCTAGTTGCACATTAGTTGTTGTTCGTGTAAGCTATGCAAGTTTTACCACTTCGAAATATGTCACTTAGTTGAATTGCTAAGTTTCAGCTAGACAAAGCCGAAATTAATCAGTAATAGAATTCTCGACGTATCATTTCGTGAATACTAAGATGAATTTTACGTCAAAACAATCCTTTTGAGAGATCCATAAAATGAAATCGGTAAGCAATCTCGCTGTTCATTCAGACAGTATCGCAAAATGCGATTTCGACTCTACCTCTAATTTCGAGTTTGATTAGTGACGGGGACAATAGTAGCAGAGATCAAAGAGACCGGCGGGCGGAGGGCGGCCTCCCCCCACCCGATAGGGAAAAATGTCGAAACCAACATTCGCACTCCCACTACATTAGCCACGTTAATTATCCAATTATGAAAAAGTAAAGCCACAACAATGGGTTAAGGTTAATGACTTCGAAATACTTTGGCACAATAATATCATTATCAGTCCAATAGATGACGTGAAACAAAAAATAAACAAACTATTTACGTTAGCAATAAATCATGATAGAAGATAACGAAGAAAACAGTGGAGCGTGCCTCCCCCTGCGGCTGATTACGGAGCTTCGAAATACGAATGAATTTTTAATGAACCTCCCGGGCGGGGGCCCTACGGCGGGTACGCACTTAGGAGATTAGTCCCGGGAGCCGGCTAGTTAACTTAGCAGCCAGCCTCTGCTGCTGCCAGGCCGCGACAAACCCGCTTCCCGCTGTTCCCGCACGGGTCTAGTCTCCCAACTATTCTAGACTCTACGCTTGGTAAGCAAAAATGTAAGCCTGCGGAGGTGGAAGAATTTTTGTGTCGCCACTACAGTTGCGTGAATATGTTTTCGCAAATGCCCAAGGTGAACTGCGCAACTTCAGCATTAACATAGACCTGTATAGCGGCGTGGATTAAAAAAACCTGCCAAAATACCGTTACATAACAGATGATTAAGTCGTCAAACGATAAAGTGACCAGAACATTATTAATCTTCATTACTCGCACTTAAGAATCTTGCGATGAATTACGAAGGACGGCACGCGTCTTTAGCAAAAAACCGGTGTCCAAATTGTCCAAAGGCCGGAACAGGTAGCGCGTAAACGCAAACGAGCCATAAAGCAGTGGAAAGATAAGACGACGACCCCACGAAACAATAATACAAGTTTTATAGTGTAAACAAAAGAATGTAAATGTGTTACGCGGGCTTTACGTCAGCGGGGGCGCGTCACCGCTGCGACGTCACGGGCGGAAGTCCGTAGTCCGCACTAGATATATTTACAGTGGTCGGGTTCAATGTCGACTATCTATCGGCCATCAATCAGCCGCCCGCGCGGGATGCGAGCGGCGCCGCGTTGCCATGTGCACTCGATCTCAATCATTCAAGGTTCGCGATCGCTTGCGCTCCTGCTGGCCACGTTTTTATACCGTGAGGGCTGTAATGTTGCGAAGCTTCATGATTTACATCAACACAGGTGCGCTTGAGCGGCTGACGTAAAAATAAAGATCCACGGACGTTATGACCCGTTCAAGAGCAAACAATGTATTGAAGCTCACGCTTTGCAAGCACCTTGAAAAGCGAAGCTTCGTTTATTGCATCAACAAGCCGTTCGTAGTTCGTTGACGCGCGATGCTTATCATTGTTTTCATTGATAGAGGGGATTTGAGAAAGTAATCTGTATCGGTATTGGCGTCGCCGTGCGTGACTATCGGGTGCAGGGCGGGAGCAAGGCCGCCGCTGTTTACAAACTTCCGTCACGAGTGCTGTCACTCGCTCCTCGGCACACGTGTCTACGCAAATAATAGCGAGCCCTCACCGCTGACATTGTCCCACTTAAACTCGACTGCCCCACCGTCTAGACTCGAGATACGATCGTTGATACTCGCTAACGTGTTGTTATAAACTCCTACGGCGCCGATAGACGTCTCGCATCCGAACGATTAACGAATAAACGACGTTACATCATAGATCAACGACACAATGTCTCCGCCGCTAACTCGTCTGGCGCATCAATCGCCGACAGGTAAGCTCGGTAGCGAATATTTGTTGGGAGCCGTCGACCCTTTGGTGGCGTGCAGACATTGCTTAGCATGTCCTATGATCAAAGCAAATCCGAGCAGAACGCACGAATGCGCCAAAGGACTATGATAGATCGCACTGTAGAAGATTGTATTCTTAAATTTAGTAAAGCTTGCACCCTAGTGTAAGCCCTGCGCGGGGTAGGGTGAATGCATTGGGGTGGCCCCCTCGGCCTCGTCCCGTTTCCCGTTGCACTGTAGGCGCGTAGTAACTGCAATAACGGAGCAGTGAAAGTGTCGCGGGGTGCTTCAACCGTCAATGGGTGAAGACGTACACCCTTCGCCCCGCCGTCTTGTGAACTTGCAGCTAATAGTACGGGCCGTCTTCAGATGTGCGCCTCGCTTAGAATAATACACGGGATTTCCACGGCAACGGCTGCCTCTACAAGCTTGTTGCTCGATGCGTTAATCCCGGACGCTTTACTAGCGCTGGTTGTCGTAATTGCCAGTGTTTCCTAGCTCGAGCAAGGTAATGCAGCGGCGTTGTAAGTGAAATTTTTCTATGATATTTCCAAGTGGGCGGATGAGAAATAATGCATAAAAGCGAAACTGAGGCGATGCGTCGTTGGTGGAATGCAGTCGCATGCAGCGCCCTCGCCAGCGCCGGCGCTGCGAAGTGAAATGCGGTAGGAGCCTGGCACACGTGAGCCGCGACAGGCGACGGCCGAACAAACAAACGAGCGGAACGAGCACGTCGCCATTATCTCAGCTCATGAATGAAACGGAACGTAAATTGAAACGTATCGCGTGCCATAATCCGCGCGCATTAATCTCACTCAAACGGCGATCGTTGCGTAACATTGAGCACATTACAAACGGCTCAAGTTCATTGATCCACTTAATGTTCGCGCTAAATGTGTCGTTGCTGTCGAATGTCAAAACATTGTTGCGTAATTATGCGCGTTCGACACGCGCAGTTCCGAGTTGTGCTTCCGATCGCGATCGCCCGCGATACGTCACCATGTTTATTTATGAGCTTATGATTATAAAATGACGTTTACATCATTCTGATATCGTTGACCGGTTGCCGTATAATAATAGCATTCATTCACAATTTACGAGTGATTAATGTTCGGCAGCTATCTACCGACAGATTTGTAGTGGTAATAAAGTATTATCATAGTAATTAGAACAAGATTTTACGCTACTACTCGCCTGTAGTAAATTGTTTATTTACGTTTTGATGCTACCTACTAATACGTCATAATGAGTTAATGCCGCAGAAGAGTTAAGAGCGCGTTTAAATTACGTTACAAAGTTGTACATAGAAGGTTAATACCAATAATTTATGAATTCCAATCTAAAGTTTAAGTTCAAAGACTGGGTAATAGTTTGGACTATTCAAGTCTGGAGTCCTATTCCATTAAATTAGACAGTCCTTAATAGATTTGTAAGTCGGCGGTTACAGCCGCTGAGTTGAGAACTATCCCAGGTCTAAGCAAAGTTGGCGTCGCCGCGAACTCGCCGCGCACTGGGCCGCGCCAGCGGGAAACTTTCAAGAATCATTGTACGTAGTTATGTTGATAAACTTTCCTGATCCGAACTTGACCGCCAAAGCAAGATGGCAATAAAAACATCACTTATACAATGACGTGAATTTACATAAATTATTGGCGACGCGGCGTCTCGGCTGGGCGCGTGTTTACCCAAAATATGCAGTGTTTACATAGGCATCGGTACACGAAAGTGGAGTTCAACGACTCATATATTGTTTTATGCGAGACGTAAATGGGTCGCGGTTCGGCTTCGAGGGCTGCCGGGTGTAGCGCGGAGACAGGACACCGGCTTTATTTATCATCCGCGGAGCGCGATCGTGTATTCTTGACTTTGTTTCCAATTTCTTCATACACAGACCGTGTAGTACCTACCGTGCCATTGAGGTTAAAGTTAATTTCACGCGCCAAATAGAACAATGAAAGGGTGAAAACCCTAAAAAAGGTAAACAAACAAGCGGCCGAACGGTGACGCTTGCAGCTCGATTGCATCGGCAATAAAAATATAATAGAGCGCATTGAATTCGGCTTCGCACCTGACATTTGGGTAAAGCCGCCCGCTTCTTCGGAACAGGTGTTCGTCCATTCATAGATGTCGATGCCCTATATTATTATAGCGCGTTCAAGTTCATTGAGTCACACAATGGGCATATAATTGGTCGTTAGCGTGTGTGTCAAAATATGCCGGCACTCGCTACGGTTCATAATGCTTTACATAATTAGGATCGTTTGCATAAGCGATTATTATGCGTGTCTTCGCCGATGACGCCGGCGCCCAGTGCGCTATGGCTAATTCATTCATTGAGCGCCTAGCATTTATTACATTACCACGTGCGCGGTTGTTTACTACGAGGATTTACCAGCGAAATGTAGTAAAAGCTGTTATTACGAGATGCACTGTTAGCCTGCGCGCGCGCTTTATTACCCGCCGCTGAATTACCGCGGCTGAAAGTAACAACGGCTTCTTATCATAATTGTTGGCCGAATCGTGTGGTTCGCACGCGGGTTAGCGGGCGCGGTGTTGCGCTGAGATGGAACTATATTACACTATTCGTATTGGTTGGCATCTTCGAACGACAAATCCCCACTCTTTCAAAATAAAAGATTTCGTGTTTTTATGAAAACTCTATTTACTGCGTTTTTTGAGACGTTCTTAGTTTGATATCTTTCCCAAATCCGTGTTGAACGAAATCATCAAAAATCCAATTTCAACCTACTTTATGAACAATATTGTACAAAAATATCATTAAATAGTTGATGTTTATTTCCTTCCTTAATTATAAAACAATATTTACCGTGCCAGTTTCATATGCTCTGCAGATTTAATTTACCTGGATTTCAACAATTACGTGCCAAATCTAAGTATTAAATGACAGTATAATCGCAGTAAAGCAACTAGACAAAACTTAAACTTGTATAAAACTATGCCTAGTCCACACATAAACTACGGGAAATGTTAGCATGTTAGTTACATGTGACGGCAACAAGTGCATTCTCGCTGCACCCTGCACCACCCCTTGTAGGCCTAAGCACCACGGGAGAAACTTTTACGCTTTGACAACGTAAATAAATAGTAGAACTATTGGTGGTGAAGTCACCTGAATTTACGCCTTTTAGTTCTTGTGGCAATATCTATATCTGCTGTACGATTTTGAACAAAGCTATGAACTGACAAAATATGGGTAGGATTGTTTAAGAATTCTGGCTGGCAGTAATAGTTTCATTTGTATAGTTGTCGCAATCATAGGTAGGGAGAATATATCTATCATCTCATTGATAGATACGTTAAACGTTAAAAGTTAAAAGTTAACAATGTATGTAATAGGCTTTGGCAAGTTGTTCTAGGGTAAAGATTCCACTACAAGAAAGGGACATTTTATAGAATTACTATTGGCGAACTTAGAAAAAAATCTTTTAACAGGTTTTTTTTTTAACTAAAGTTTTTTTAACTGTTAAAAACTCGGCGAAACAACGGTATGACTCACATGTAAAGTTTTTATGTTTTTTAACTTACAAGTTCGCTAACGTGTAAACCGCTGTTTATGACGCTTAGCGTTTTAACGATAGTTATTCTAGTTTTTGTCTCTCATTTGATGTTTTTTCTTGCGAGTTATTTTACTCCACTAGTATTCATGAATGTGTATGGTTTTTTAATAACTATGGATGAGATGCCCAATGTCCAAACCCGATCCTGAGGTTTATTGAATTCTAAAATATCTATGTACTTATGTAATATTTTTTTTAGAATCTTATTTTCTACGATACTAGGAAAATAATGTTAAAATTAAAACAGAAAAAGAGTATGTTTCGGTCTAGTGCTTGGATAAATATTTAACTGAAACAAGACTAGCACTTTGCTATTTTTGACGAAATAAGTGACATTATAAAGCATAGATTTTAAGCGTTTAGAAGACATTAGATAGGAAAGGACATTTTGATCTGAACTTTTTGATACTGGTAGAGACCTATATGTCCGATTATGGTAATTATTTTATCACAAATTGAAAGTGGAAAAGACTTTAAGGAATAAATTATCCAAGCGGTCGATTTGTTATTATTTTATTATTATAAGATCTCGTTTTTTGAACGCAATCCAATAGAGGCATAGAAATAAATATTTAATGAATTGTCATGGTCTCATGGTTCAAGCTTTAACAAAACTAAGGTTCAATTTAACCAAACAAGAATATATTTTATCTCAGAAAAAACCATTCTTTACTCGCGAGAATTTTTTACTCTTGTGAAAAAGTGGGTGAGAGTTACTTAGGTATTCCAAGAGATATTCGCTTGTGGTTGAATCCCGTCTGTATGTTTTTAAAACTCGATTGTATAGGTATGTATAATTGTGTATAACCTACCTAGGTGCTATCGAACAAACTGAACCTATTTACGGTAATCTTGGTAGTAACAATACTTTACTCAACAAAGATAAATCTTTATTAGGTACATTGATTGTGTCAGAAGCGGTGGGTCAGAAATCAACTTATTTTACTAGTTCACCCTAGATTATAATAATCTAACTACCAACTAATTTACAGAAAAAACCTGTGAGTACTTGAATTTGTTATTTCACTAATTAAACAAAATTACGTAGATAAAGAATGAGCAAATGGAAATGAAATCATGGAGACAATTTAGTTTTGCCCCTAGGCTACTCTGAAGGAGACTTGGATACAATATTTTCTTTTAAGTGCCTAAATACCTATTTAAGAGTGTCATTTTTCATTTCGTTTCAGCGTTATATTCATAATCATAGCATGGATACTGGTTCGATTAGGTATCTGTTTGTTTCAGTGGATTAGGCAAATAGTTTCATGTTAATTAAATGGGATTTGAGTATTTGACTTTAATTTTGATAAACTAATTGAAGCTGAGCTGACGAGATATCCGTCTGAGTTCAAGCTGAAATCTCGTCATGCTAGTTGATAGCCTCAATAAAAGAGCTGTAACTTTGCCCAGGGCATGGGTTGCCAGCTTTCCATACGATAAAGTTCTTAGCCCAGCCGCTCGCAAAACTGGGATTATTTAGAAAATACCAGGCTGCTGAGTGTAGCCATTGGCGATCCCAGTCTCAGAGTAAATCTCACTAAGTGGAGCGGGGCGGCGCTGGGCGGGGCGCCCCAGCCGTCGCCATGGCAACCGCCCTGCCCCGCCCGCCCCACAAACCCTCACACATGATTGCTTCGTTTCAACAATTTTCATTAACAATTAATTATCACTCAAAAACTATGCATCCCTTATCATTTCCTAATCAATTAATCAGCGACCGAAAGACTGGTTTTCCCGGCGGTTTTGCGAGTCATCGCTAACCTTGACGATTGGCCAGTCCAAGTGTTAGAAACCAATAGAGGCAAAACAACTGCAGATCTCAAAATTAAACAATGAACGACCTATTCCAAATACCTGAATATCAAACTTTAAAGCTAGCAAAGATTTTATTTTCGAGCCTTCCACACTTAATTTAATTTACTTTATCCAGCCTAGCGCCTTTAGCACACAGCTGATAAAGCCAGCGTTATTACAAGCGTCCGAACACGAACCGATGTAGAAAGTATATCTACACGGCGTCCGCGCAGTTCGCAATTAGCGACGGGGCGAGCGGCGCCAGCCGCGCCGACAAAAAACCCGAGCGGCAAAAACAGCGCGCGAGCGGGACAGCGCGCGCTGCCCGAGCGAGACGGAGCGCGCCGCGGGACATTAAAACTCTATGCCCTTCCATCACATGGCGTTTGACAGATCACCGGAAATGCCAACTGTCAGATTCGAAAGCGGCGCGAGCTTTTGATTCGCGGTTTAGAAGTTCGCTTTGGTCGCGCAAAACTGATTTTTCTAAAAAAATCTGCTTAGAAACAAAGAGTCGAGGAGGTTTAAAATGGTTTTAAGTCATGTTCCGTATGTGAATTATTATAATTATTATGGGCAAAGTTACAGCTCTTTTATTGAGGCTATCAACTAGCATGACGAGATTTCAGCTTGAACTCAGACGGATATCTCGTCAGCTCAGCTTCAATTAGTTTATCAAAATTAAAGTCAAATACTCAAATCCCATTTAATTAACATGAAACTATTTGCCTAATCCACTGAAACAAACAGATACCTAATCGAACCAGTATCCATGCTATGATTGAGCTTATTCATTTTAGGGTAGGTATTTTTAAAAACATCGAAATCGCAATGTCACTATTTGTGTTCTGAGAATAACTATGAACAGCATTAAATTTCATGTTGCATTGCTAATATCAGTCAAGTCTGGCTTACTTAATTAATAAATTTAAACAGAAACTGGGAAGGAATTCGACATAAAGAACACCACTAAGCGATTGTACAGAAATCACGAAAAGTAACCTAAGCCCAAAAGATCACAACGAAGTTCAAAACTAACATTTATTGTAGGTACATTTTTTCACAAAAGATCATATCCAACGCAGAGAATAAACCTAACCTCTTCAAAAGCTACACTTCCAAGAACATTGCTAAGAATTCTGTATGAACGAGGCTGGTTTCGAACACAAGTCGAAATAATCACCATGTGTGAACCATAACCCTGACTGACGAGTGTAACGCTTTACATTATGAACTCACCTGGAAATCACTCCACATTTTCATTGGGATACACCATAGTTCCGATATGAAAACATCACACGATCACGATAACAAACTGTCAAAATGTAGTTGCCGGCGACACTGACACAAGCGCACAGGGTGGAGGCCGATCGCAGACTGAGGCGGTCGCTCGGCCCTCGGCCGTCGGCGTTCGGCTCGGCGCTCGGCTCTCGTCGCTTGCGGCCTTCTGCGCCGCGGCCGGCGTCGGGCGCGCTCGGCGGCGCTCGGAACCACTCGGCTCGCCCACCTGCGACTCGCTTCCACGAACAACAAAACCGAACGGCTCTGGCAGCACAATGCGATGCCTGCAACATGGGATGCCTACCCACTACGCTCGCTCTGCTACCACGATCCACCCTTATTGGGTACGATGAAATACGTTTCACAATCACGAACAGAAATGGTTTACCCACTCATACGGTCAAAATCAAAGACTCGGTTTGGTTGACACATAATACCAAATATACCAATGCCATTGTAGATTTGTAGGTACCTCGATATAATCATTTTTGTTATTTGGGGTAGAAGTGAATATTCCGTTGACTATTTAATAGGTACATAAATCCAAATAAATAATTAGTAATCTACGATACAATAGTTTAGGACGTTCACTTCATGCAACGGAGACAGCACCACTATTCACAGCTTAGGTTTATTCATAAAGAACTCAAGTTTATACGCGGCTGATAACAGAAAGTGACAAATAAAAAAGCTTTTTGAACAAAGTTTTGAGTGCGCCGAGCTACGGCCGCGTAGCAGAAAGTTCGTAGCAGTAAAACTTCGTAGCGCTCTCGTAGCGTGAAAGTTTTGATTTCAACGATTTGCGCGGAGAGGGCCGCGAGGCCGCCAGCGCGCGACCCGCGCCCCCCACCACTATCGACCTCTCGATTGCACAATATCCGAAGCCATGACATACATTGACGCGTTTGGAACGCCAAGCCAACACAACATCGCACTAAACGCAGCATTGTATCAAAAACTAAGCGAGACAAACAAGAATTATATAATGCAGTCTTAGATTTATCTGTTCGTTCATCTCTCACGAGAGTGCGCCACTCGCTTGGCAGCCAGCTACGCCCTTACCGTGTTACGTTTTGCAAATCATCCGCTGACGAAAGAGCAGTTAGCAATGCGCTTTTCACTGCTGGTCGCGGCCGAGGCGCGGCGAGCAGCGCGCCGCCGCGGCGGCGATGGAACACTCCGCGATCGATTGCGTTGTGCCGAGACGGGCGTTGGAAAACCCTTGCTGCTTTTCAACTGTTTAATGTTTATTGCCACGCCGCTAATATTTACATTGCGCTTAAATACAACGGCGTTCAAATCAAGTGTCATTAATTTGGTATCTTTGAAATAAAAAACAAAAATAGTTTAATACTGCGACGCGGTCGCTCCGGCGTGGGCGGTTCGGTTTTAAATCTGCACCGTACTATACGTACGTTCGTTAATGAATGTTTTCAAATTTTCAATATCGGTTAATTGCGTTTTCGGTGGAATAAACATCAAATTTATTTGCTAATTGGAATTGAATTACAATGCATGCGAGCGCTGTCCACTTTGTTGCGCTTTTCTGTTTCCGAGGCAAAATTCAGTTGAGACTCCTTTTTTCCTATTTAGGCTTTATAAATTCATAGGACATCGGCGTTGATAGGTCTATTGTCCTGTACTCGTAGACGCTAAACAATATCTCTAGTTTTTTTTCGTAAAAGTAAATTCTCAGCAAAACTGTTAATTGAAATAATTCCCGATCCAAAACATAATCTCGTCTAAGTACCTACTAGAATTCTAGATACTGTTTTCGGACGTAAACAAAAATAGTACAGTGCAAATGGAGCTTTGGTGTCGAAGTTTAAAGTTGAAATCGGAGTGTCGACGTACACAAAGCACAGCCGAGCTCAGTTTCGCCGGGGCACGGAACCTTTTTGGAAATTCAACAACACCCTATACTATAAATAATTAACCGCTGAAGTGTGTTAAGAGTTCATTTCAAATTTAATTTATTACTACCTGTTGCATGCAGCTTTGTCTGCTCTATTCTGCATTTTTCTAGAATAATAATAACATAGGACAATGACCATTCACACCAATCCCCTTGTCCTAAATAAGGCAATTTAATGCCTGTGCTATGGGTACTAGATGATGGATAAACTTTAGATAAACATCCAAGATTTGAGAGCAAACATTCGTATTTTTTGTACGAATATCAGCCCCAACCGGGAATCAAACCCGGGCGCGTCACAGCCAGGATCTCTAACCACTAGGCCATTCGGCCGTCTCGGAATAAATGTGGTATTTCTCATTGAACGGGCCTCAAATTATCTTCAAGCTAAATTTTATCGAAATTGGCTTAGCGGATGAAATCCAAAAAAGGTTACAGACTGATCTAGGGAAATCTGTACTAAGCTAAAATGCTAAACATTATACCAAATGAATCAAAGTTTCTTTCTGTATGATGATGAGTAAGTTTTTTATAGTACATACTTACTCTCTTACACGCATAGCTTTTACCTGGAAAAAGCAATGCTCGGACTTACCCTCACTAGAAAAAAAATTGCCGTCTAACTTACCTGGGACCTGGGACTATATTAAGTATTAAAAAAAAGATGTACCCTTCGGTAGGTCATCAGAAACGGTAAACCAATCAAGTCTGAAGACTGTTATATGAACCTAATGTACCGATCGGTCCGCATGTTAATAATAGTTAAACCGAACTTAATATGGCTAGAAGCTGGAAAAAAATGTTCCAAATGTAGGCAAGCAACTTTTCAATTCCCTAAATCTGATCGTGGGGGTAAAAAGATGGGATTCATTACAAAATAATTATAATTGGAACTCAATTTTAAATGGAGGAAAGTTGAATTTGTTTCCGGAAATCATAAACAACACCCACCAACTTTTCTGTGTGTTTATTAACTGGACTATTTCCTCTTCATGTTTTATATTTAAGTAAATAAAAGGGTAACTAAAATATCCTTTGTTTCGTCCATCTTTCAATGATTCAATTCGTATATCTCGATAATTAAACACTAATTCCACCATTTTGGGTACGAAATAAATATATGAAAACTGAAAAGAAATTTCAGAAGAAAGTGCATGGTGGTACTTTTCGATTTTAATTATTTATAAGCAGCTTTTCAATTATGTCGCTACGTTTACTAATCTGCTAGTATGAAACTCTTCATAAACAAAATCCAATACACGCCTGTTCGTCTTGATACCTACATAGAAATACAATCACAAACAGCAACACATTGGTACAGTAAGCAACAAAAATATAAACATTAAGTCAAAAGAGTCAAAGTGCCAAAAGTATGCTCACACGCTCTTATTTTTAAGAACATAAGGTCGTGTGTACAAATTATTGGCACTTTGATCGTGTCGATACCTTTGTTGCTGACTGTATTGCTAACAGTATATTATGCTGAAAAAAATAGTCCAAAATAAAAGATAGGTACAGTCACGAACAGGGATTGTTGAGCCACTTGCCACTGTTCGCAATTTAGACGTGTAATCAATGACCGATGTGACCGACTAGATGTTAGCTATTGGATTAGTATTACACGACCAAGTTACAAACATAGGTAAGTGGCTCAACAATCCCTGTTCGCGATGGTACGTTTCAGAGATTTTTCTCGTCGTACTGTTACTGTTAATCGTGCATGATTTAAATAATGTTATGCTTTGGGGAAGTTGAGGTCAGTCTAGCATTCTCATAGCACGCCTCTCCACTGTTACTCCTGCCCTTGACTTCGTTCGAGGTTCAAGTGCGAATTTTTCCAAGTTAAATTAGTTTCGATGGCCACATTGCTAACTTATGGAAGCAAACTAACTAAAAAAATGGATCCTCTCTTTGCTTTTGTGCAATTATTCTGATGTAGAAATGGCGAGAAGAAATGGTTTTTCACGTAGACGTTATTTTATTTAAGACTTTTCGTTGTATTTTGTTGGAACAGAAGTAAGTATACAAATTATTCACAATCATAAATCAATATACATTGGTACAGACGAAACGAATAAAAAGGTAACTTCTCCAACTAACCAAAACCATCAAATATGGAGACATTAAATAAGCAATTTACCGATAACTGCTTCCCAAAGGATTTTCGGATCTCTTAAAATTATATTGGAAGTTATATAACCCCATTGGCTTCTCAGGAATCAACTAAAACAGCGAGCACTGCAATGCGTCTCTGAAAAACTTATTCGAAGTTCGTTAAAGTGTGGACTACACGGCCGCCCCTGGGTATTGACACGAAATTAGCCAATAATGTTAAGGGTTGCTTATTATTGTCAGTATTAGAACCGTCATTTAGGTTCAAAGGGTAGGGTAGGGTAGTTGCTAGTTTCAAACCCTGCCAAAAAATAACGACATAAATACACCATTATTTCAGTATTGTTTCTCTTTACCCTTCACGCGATCAGGAAAAAACGTGGATTATTTTTTTTGAATTTATCCTAATGCCGATGTTATGTCATGCGGCTATGTTAAATCACTGATTATCCAGAGATGGAACTAGAAATTCTATGGAAGTTTCTGGAAACTCCTTTCGCCACGAAAGGAATCTTCACCAATGGACGCTAGACCAACGTCTATGCGTCAGATTGTAAAGTCCGGATCTTTTTTTTTATTTGGGTAGAAAAATAAGAGCATGAAACCTAAAGTCCTACAAATAAATTTCCTAATTATTCTTATAAAACACGGATAACTCACGTTATAAACCGAGTTTAGCTCGACATGTTTCGGACTAATTCGTAGCCCTTCATCTAGGAGCCGCGGCAGCTGTGCTGCCAAACGCGAACTGCGCGCCTCGGCTCTCTGCGCGTGAGTTATCCGTGTTTTATAAGATGAGTGAGTCTCACGGTAGTTTAATGTTAAATGTTCCTAATTATTACCTACTTATATTAAATCAGGATTCTATCCTCATGATATGGATGTGATGTCAACGACATCTCTACAGTTTCCAACAGTGCAGACAGCGCAGAATAACACGGATCGCACTTTCTTTGCATATTTCATTGAGGTGTCGGTTTATTAAAGTGAAAAATATGAAAGTAGGTCACATTAATATGTTCGAATAATCGAAGACGCTGCATTGCGAAGATAAGAAAAGTGCGTTGAAAATCTAGGTAAGAGACAGCAAAAGTGAATATTGTATCAGTAGTTAAGTATGCGGAATAATTTGTGAGGATGATTATTATATTATACGAATGAAGTTAAAAACAGTTGAAATTATTTGAAGGCGATTACAACAAACGGACGTGTCACCTTACGAAAGAATACGGAATGCATTATAAGTAAGTAGATCCAATTTCAACGTACCTAGACCTATGTATTTAGTTTGAATCAGCTAAACGTTTGATGGTCATTGTCATGATTACCACATAGCTGTATTGTTTGTGTGCATTTAATTAAACATCTATAAGTATTTTAGGAGTTTTGGGAGGCAAAATGCATGCATGTTAAGATACAATTTCAAAATAATGAAAAACTGTGCTGTAATTTGGTATTAGAATTCAGTAGTACCGATCGAGTCCTGTGCTATCGAACCAACTGATTCGTGACCCACCACCGAACCTACAGTGAAAGTCATAGTGATGTCGAAGGCGGATTGTATAATCCGCCGTTTTACATAACGCCTAGCCATTTAGCAAAACAGCGCCGTTTTATAATGCGGCGGCTCAACGTTTAGCCGGATTGAATGCGGCTGAACGAAAAACCGCCGGAATGAATTCGGCGCTAATCGTTATTCAGTACGGCTAGGCATAATGTAATACGGCGAGAGATTAGCCGCCGCTTTGACCGAGCGAGCACAGCGAGCGAGGAAGACCACCTCGGAGCGAATATGACTCGGACAGGTTAGGTTAGAAGGCCAAGGAGGGAGCGAAGCGCACCGAGCTCCCGCCTTGGCCTTCGAGGTTAGTATTTTTTTTTATAAAAGCTCAGAAATTATTTTCTTTTTAAATACTAACTAAAAACACCTTGGTTTGAATATTTTCATTTTCGACATTTCATGGTCACCCTACAATATTGGTAGTAGTACAATGCGGCTAAACGTGGGCCGCCTTTTTGAAGAACGTTTCGCAACAACAATCCGGCTGAACGTTGAGCCGCCGCTTTACAAAACGGCGCTGTTTTGCAAAACGGCTAGGCGTTATGTAAAACGGCGGATTTTACAATCCGCCTGCGACAGTGACATTGCATAGCTCCCTGGGAATGAGGGTGGAGGCGGGGGTGAGGTAACAGTCATCAGCGAGGGTCACAGGCATGGCGTGGAGTAACATTGCGCGTAGGGTTGTCATATGAAAAAATCAAAGGACCGGAGACAGAGCTTTCATTTCCATGGAATAGTCCTCAGGTTTTATACAGTTAGAAGAATTTGCTCTCAAAACCGTATTATCATCGTTTTATACAATGCGTATAGCGTTTAATTAAAGAGATCTTTGGAATATAACCTGTGTTTTAATGAAAATCCTGATTTATAACGAGATTTGCAAAATCCGGCCGCAATTCATAGAAAAGTAGAAAAAACACGAAATCTCAGGACCAACCCTAATCGTGTTGCTATGACGTGCTTACCTTACCCCCGCCCCCGCCCTCATTCCCAGGGACGGTCGCGCAGGAGATTGTCGGACAATGGAAGACTTGCATCGATGTTTCGTCTAAATGTTCCCCACATTTATATTCCTCTTATTAATAAAATACAGTCGTTAACTAATTGACTTTCCTAATGATTCGTCATTCGTTTGTCAGAGAATACTTTAATGGACAAATAATAGATAACTATAACTATTAAACGATGTTTATTTGGGATAGATAAGAGCTGCGCATTAATATTGTATTGTGTCGGGAATAACACTTATCCATTTCTTCCGTGGATGTCGTAAGAGGTGACTAAAGAAATAGGTACCTAATGGTATATTTTAGGTGACAGGCTATCAGCCTATCAACTTTAAACTTAAAACTAAAAATATACTAGACTAGAGGTTTCTACGAAATGTTGATAGTCATGGTTATGTCTATTATGGCATTTCGTGTGCTCAGTCTATCCCATTTGGGAATACAGGCGTGATGTATGTATGTATTCTAATAAAGTAGAAAGTACTTATACAAATACACTAGGCCTCTTTATCCTTCGTAAATGATCATTTAATTATCAATTAATCCGTAAAAAAATCCACTGAGAGTTTCTGTAAGACCGTTACCAAAACTGTATTAAAACATACTTACGTGAATTAGTAAAAAATATAAACTAAAAATGTATAAAACATTTAATGATCACCCATCGATACAAAATAATACGTAAATAGTTATGTATGAAGAAAAAAAATAACAAACCTGAAATTAGAACCAGTGATTACGATTAGGCTCGCTTTTTATTTAGGGTTGTCAACATTAAAACAATTTTCGTTTACTTTCCTTTTTTTTAATAATTATTTTAAGATAGTTGCAATAATTTCCTTCTTTGTGTTTGTTTCCATACATGAAATCAACCTTGCTGACTCAATATTTCATTTGAAGTATACATAGGTATATTATGATAACAAAAGAAAACAGAAAAATGTTGTAATAAGAATTCTTATAAAAAAAATCGTATTCTCGAGCTCAATTCTATTTAAAACGCGAGTTATCCGTATTTTTTCGAGATGAATTAATTTTCTGCTGTATGTTTAGGTTACAGGAGAGCACCCAGTCGCTATTATGCCTCTTTCATATATTTTTTTAAACCAAAACTATGCTAGAAGTGGCTGCCTAACCAGAACTAGTAATAGTTTTGTCTACATCACGTTCTGTGGCTTGCGTACCCCATTAGAGAACATACAAGTGATTGTATCTAAATTTGTCTATGAATACAAGTTATGTATGTAATGTTGTCGGATTTCGTCTAGGTTGGCAACCCTACCAGAAATGCTCGGCTGCAGTAGGCAGAGGTGCAGCATTTCGCTGCAGTGGCAGGAACGTCGCTGACGCCTCGAGGTGTCACTTTACGGGGAATGAGGCCATGCACGTAGGTATATTAGTGCAAAAACAGTGCAACAATGTAATGGACAATATTTAAAACCGAAAACATCGTGCGTTTTTTTTTGCTTAGCGGTGTATAGCATGACTGACCGTAGATTGCGACGGTTTAAGTGACCTTACTTCCCCAAGCGTCCGCTGGCAGCACTGTCAAAACTATCTAGGCCCTGCGCAGACGACGGACTATCCGCGACGGACTTTTTAGTCTGTGAAAATAGAACCTATAGAATTACTGTAACGCACACGACGCGCAAAAAGTCCGGCGCACAATGCATAATACAATCCACGCAGACTTTTTGTGCGCCCCAGACTCGATCGCATAAAAAGTCTGTGGTTTGCGCTGCCCCTTCCCCTTATACAAATCTTTTGCACCGTCGTTTTACAATTAAGTATTTTTTATGAAAGAAACATCCTTCCACACATTTTGTCTGATCTCGTTGAGAATAATTGCAAGGAAGAACGACAGTCTTTCATCTACCCGTAGCCTATTGTGTAATTACCAGGCATCACTTTATGCAACCTTGAATATTATTAAACTGTTCGCAATATTGTAATTTCGAAAGCAGAAGTAAATATACTTACGTTTTCTCCCAAACTGGAGGCGTGGCGAAGACTCCAGACGGAATAAGGTGCTTACGTTTTAAAAATAACCTAAAGAACCTTATTTCTCCTAGTAACAACGTCTTAGCGAACATAATAATAGTCTATTGATTATTGGAGTATCTATAATTTGTCTAATATCTCTATTGTTTTATTTTATTTAGCCTAATTATTTTATTGCAGGGCACGTAGGTACCATCGCGAACTGAGATTGTTGAGCCACTTACCTATGTTTGTAACGTGGTCGTGTAATACTAATTCAATAGCTAACATCTAGTAGGTCACATCGGTCATTGATTACACGTCTAAATTGCGAACATTGGCAAGTGGCTCAACAATCCCGGTTCGCGACTGTACCTAACCTACTTAAAACTTCTCACAATGTTTTCCTTCGCCGTACTTATATAGCTCCTGGTAATTATCACGCCTCTATTTAAATGGGGTAGGCAGAGCAATAACACAAAGAAACACAAATAAATAAAAATTATGACTCTTCGACGTTTCGTGGCCACACCTAGCCGATTTTTTTTAGGTTTTGTGTTCGCAGTAGTGGTGTCGGGATAGAACAACACCTCTCCATTTCTTCCGCGGATGTCGTAAGAGGCGACTGAGGAAATAGGTTTAGGTATGCTTTACGCGACAGGCTAGCAACTTGTCACTATTCTACCTCTTCCATCTTTGCAAACCTAAAACTGGTCACAATCATGGTTTAGTCTATGTCACGAATGGTGTGCACTGCCTACGCCATTTGGGTACACAGGCGTGATTGTATTATGTATGTGAATAAATGCCGCATTTTATTGAGTTAGGAAAAAATCGGAACATCGATAGATTACCCATTGGCATGACCCGAACCCGGTAGGGGTCGCGGTTGTAAGCCCGCCTGTAAACGCACCTGCAATTTTTCGTTTGTTTTTATTTGGACAGTAAAAAAGTACAAATCAATAGAAAACCTCCTTTTTTGAAATTTGGTAAAAATAATCACGCCATTGCAATAAAGTATTAACTACTAGTAAGGTAAATGTACCAATGCTCGACGCCTCAATGCCCTGTGGATGACACCCATCTGTCACCTGTCTTACTATGACATAAGGTTGCAAGTGCTATTGGGTCAGTGTCGAGCACAGGGACGTTTACCTTAGTTAGAATACATTCCTGTACGCCTATGCTCCTAAATCGGGTGGACAGAGCACACGAAACGATATTAGACAAAACCGTGACTTTTCGCGTTTCGTAATCACTTTTAGCTCAATCTTTCTACGTCATAAAGATAAATACAGATAACTCACAACTCAAAATCGTCCGCAGTCCTCGATCTAGGGCCCGCGGTGGAGGCAAACGCGCACTGCGCGCCACCGCTCTGTTCGCGCGACTGCTCATCGGATTCATTATGAGTGAGTCTCACGGAAATTTCTTGATCAATTTTAGTAATTGCTTATTTTAGAAGTTTCAGTGGTTTGAATAGTAGCCGACGTCCACGATGGAACATGGGTCTCCCCCATAATAATATACTTTTTTAGTTTTCGGCCGGTACAGTCACCAAAAATACACATAGGTACTTATAAATTACCCGTTTGGTGTCGGATTTAGAATAACACCTCTCCATGTCTTCCGTGGATGTCGTAAGAGGCGATTAAGGTTAAATAGGTACTTTAGGGAACAGAATAGCATTCTGTCACTATTACACTTATCAATATCAACTTAGAACCTAAAAATATGCTAGAAGTGACTGCTAAACGTGAAATTGTAGTGAAATCGCTATGAATGAGTCTCGCGGAAATTTTACATGAAATAGTCATGTCATGAGTTTTGACTATGTATCGTTTCACATGCTCTGCCTACCTGTAATTATGTAGATATAAATGATTCATAAAATTAACTATTGCTTGACTTACGATACTAACCTGCAATTTTTTCAGGATTTTGGCGACCGCGGAGCATTATAGCAGTCGTCACTCCTGACAATGACCGCTGCGTCAGCCATTGTCCTGTGCATGTTATCGCAAGCGCATGCTGCAGATCGCAGCGTTGACGTCATGCGGCATTTGTTTACGGTTTTTCTTAAAATTTCGGCGTATTTTAGTTTGAGATAGAGACCAATCGGTTTAGGTCAAGCGTGAGCTGAGTCGCGTTCGAGATGGAACACAGTCAAGGAAATTGATACCTGAACCACTTTGAACCTTTTCATGGTGAGTTTCATATTGCTTTGATTAGTAGAAAGTATGGTATGTCACAGTGATTGTAAGAGAAACAACTGGGCTTTGGGAACTCTTATATATTTTAATATGAGTATCAAATTTACAACAATATCACCATTCCTGAAGGAACATATTTGACACACGACATTTCCTTTAAATTCTAGTCTTCTATTATTCAAATATAGGCGGCTAGCTGCCAGTCCGCAACAGTGATATTTCTTGTGAAAAGGTACAAAGTGGACAGTAATCAATGCCCTGGACTGTACATAATGTGACGCTTCTTTCCCACAGGGGTAGGCAGATACTACTTAGTTCCACTCGCTGCGATCCTGATACCTCTTTTGCTTCATCCACATTCATTAATCTCCTCATATGCTCGTCGGTTTCGGGTACTCTTGACCTGACCTGTTTCTAAAACATTCGCGATTTACTATACTTGTCACTGTCAAATAAGACACGTCAGAAAATGACAGGTACTTAGACAGTTGGTAAGTTTACAGTACCATTACTTCCCACGACTTTACAGCGCCTGTGAGGCCTAATGAGGCTGTGAACGATGTCTTCGGAGAATTTTACAGCTCTTCTAGCGGTCGTATGTGGAAGTAAACATCGCTAGTATAAGTCCAGCGACTACCTATCGCATCAAAACGAGACATTACTAGGCTTAGCACAACACTACGCGCGAGTCGTTTCGCGCGCGGGATATACCTGTCACTTTCTGACGTCTCTAGTTGGACAATGACAGATATATAACCTACTTTGCGCGCATCTCTACACACCCCCTGTCATGGTAAGGTGGCTTTTGAAGCTGGTTCGGTATAGTCACACTTTTGACAGATGTCATCGACAACTTGAATCAATACTACGAAAAACGTGTCTGTTTGCTATGACTGTGGTAAGTAGACCAATTGATTCCTGACCCACAGCAAACGTAACAGCAAACGTAACAACAAACGAAGTAAAGATTCCCTTCGTCAAGCAACTGTTCACTGTAAATAAGTTCTATGGTGAGTCAGGACATGAATGAATTGGTTCGATGGTATGTACATGCGGTTTACGAAACCAACCTATGGTAGTGGTGGACTTAGATCAAGGAAGTAAACCCTTAAACTAACTATGACTAAGGTAAACGTCCCTGTGGCATTTGCAACCTTATGTCATAGTAAGACAGGTGACAGATGGGTGTCATCTTTTGGGCGTTGAGGCATCGAGCATTGGTACTTTTATCTTACATGTCCGTCTCTCTCTGGTTCGGTCTCACGTCTCCTTGAAGCAGGCCTCAGGGTTTTTCGACTTTACAAGTTGGTTCTAGGTTGTCTTTTATATCCTAGCGAATGCAATAGTTCCTTATTGGTCGCTTACTTCACCAAGGCGCTGGCTCATCGCCGCCATCGCACTGATTGCGTTGATTAGTGCGACCTAGAGTTACGGTGACATTTATCATCGATTCTGTACTCTGTTCCTTATTGCTTCCTTTAAAAAAAGTATTTTTAATTAAAAATAGCTGCAGTTGCTGTGTGGTGTCGGGTTTAGAATAACACCTCCCAATCCTGTCTTGGATTTTTTTAGGGGGGATTAAGTAATTAAAGTGAGTAAGTAAACACTTTAATACATAAGAAAACACGAAGTAAAAAATTACAAGGAGAAGGACAAAGGCGGACTTACCCATAAAGGGATTTCTAACAGCCAACCTTAGAGAGACTGAGAGGAAACTTAATTATTGACACCAGACAAAAAATTAGGCTACAATATCATAAATTATGTTTAATTTAAATGACAAAATAAATAATTTTCAAGTTTCGTTTATTAGGTAATAAACGAAAATCTTTGAAGTTGGAAACTGTACATACCTACCGTAAAATAAATACAGTGGGAACATGAAAAATAAAATTCACCTTTTCTTCAATTATATTAAAAATTCGATATTTTTGTATTTTTTATATTTTCTCACATGTTTTTATATTTTCTCTTCGCATCGACGCTCTACAAAAATATATGTTTTTTAAATCATTCAAACTTACCGAACCGTATGACTGACCGTAGTATACCTACTCTAAAGACAAAGAACAATGTCCCAGGCCCGCCCCATGCCTCGAACATGCATACATTATACAGAAATCATCTAAACACAAACAATGCATAAATGCAAATCCAAACAATGACACGGAAAATTACTTTTTAATATTATCACTTAAACAACACCTCGCCATTTCTTCCATGGGTGTCGCAAGAGGCGACTTAGGACTTGCGACTTAGGTTTATGTTTTATTGTCGCTATTACATCACTTTTGTCAGTGTTACATACATACATACATATTCTCACGCCTGTATTCCCAAGAGGGGTAAGCAGAGCACATGAATTCAAAAATTCAGTGCCACGTTTCAGCCTAAAATTGTGGTAAAAGGGGCTACGGAACATGAAAATGTCATGGTGATAGAAACGAGGGTAGTCGTGCGCCGGTATTAGTTTCGTCAAGCACGAACAGTCGCGGGAACAGAGCGGTGGGGGGCATCGCTTTTGGCGATAGCCGCCAGGGCTAGATGAAGGGCTAAGGATTAGACATGTAAAGCTAAATTTGATTTCAGACGTGAGTTACCCGTATTTTTCAAGATGAGCGAGTCTCACGGTATGTAGTTTCATGTTCAAAGTTCAATAAAGAGGAATTTGTATGTAATGTTAACCATACACACATATCTACATACATCACGCCTGTTATTCCGTCGTAGGCAGAGCACACGAAACGCTACTTAGACAAATCCATGATTACTTCACGTTTCGTGGCCACTTCTAGCAATTTTTTTTAGGTTTCAAGTTGGCAGATCATCAGATCATTTGTATTAGTGACAAATTGCTAGCCTGTTACCTAAAACTTAAATTTACCTATTTTCCTTAGTCGTCTTTTACGACATCCACGAGAGAAATGGAAAGGTGTTATTAACCCGACACCACACTACACATTCTACTCGAAGTAATCCTGCACAGATGAAAACGCGGGCAGAAAATAGTCTAAAGTAAGTTGAGGGCTAACAAGATACGGTGCCAGTCGACGCGCTATGCTCTATCCCTCTCTAACTCACTGGCTAAGAGAGAGACGCATAATCAAGAAAAGGTAACGTTGGTTTATCGTGATATCAGAGTTAGTACTAAGTCATATCGGGAAGTCCCCGGCAGCGGGAAAACTGTTAGTGCTTATTGACAATCGAATGATCGATATATTTAAGTAAGTATCTGTCCATATCGATTAAAACAAACTATCGATCTTTTACTATAGAGCTCTGTTTTCTGTTTTAGAGTTCCGTTTCGTGTGGTGTCGAGTTTAAAATAAGACCTCTTCATTTACCTCGTGGTTTTTGTGAGAAGCTACTAAGGAGGTTATGGTATAGTTTAGGCGACAGGCTAGCAACCTATCACTGTGTGCCAACTTAAACTTAAAAAAATATGCTGAAAGGGGCCACGAAACGTGTAATAGTCGTTGTTTGCTCTATGTAGCGCATCGTTTCTTAACCTCGGGTCGCGACCAAATTTGGGTCGCGGGCCATATCGAAATGGGTCGCAGGACCCGCGGACTGTAAGAAAAACAAACTACAATCACTGCATTTCATTTGTTTTTCATTTTAAATCGGGTCGTGGGCTTTCAATACTTTTGAATTTTGGGTCGCCAGGCAAAAAAGTTAAGATTAAGAACCACTGATGTATCGTTTCGCGTGCTCTTCTCAGTCTGCACCATTTGGGAATGCTAGCGGCGTGATGTATGTATGTAGAGTTCAAAGATGACATACTATAAAAAAATATTTTCGCGATTACAAACTTATTTTTGCAGTTAGTATCCTATGTCGCTGTACGGGGCCAACGGCAAAATTAATTTTGTCTCTCGATTTGTTATCCTTAACGTTATGTTCGTTCGATAACTGCTAATGTTGCATAGATAAAGTACAGAACTCTCCGTGCAAAAGTCCAACTCGCACTTGGCCAGTAGGTAATATCTAATATGCTTCGAGCTCCACCAGATTCACGTTTTGATCCACCTCCAATCTTCACAATATTCTTAATGTCAAACAAAGACTCTACCACTATAGTGGTTGGCAATAATCTTGGCCAGAAATTAAGTGGTAAGTTCCCGCATCGCTTTTACCTAACTTACCCCCACTGCTTGAAATCTGGCCAATTTTATTGCCAACTATACCCACCAATTTATGGTTCAATTTAGTAAAGAAGTGCTAAGAAAGCCATAGAGTACAGAGCCAGAGCAAAGATGGCGCGCAGTAGTGTTTATCCATAGAATCGAAACGGACCCGCTTCCCGCCAAATTGCAGAGATAGATTCGATCGCGGATTCATACTCCGCGGCTCGGTACGGCCGGTGCGCTCCGCGTTATCTGTGCTCTTTGACATCACTGACGCAGGCGACCTCAAACCCGACCTTATAACTTAAAGTGTAAGGCCGCTATTCCCGCGCGCGCGCTCGCTCGAATCTCGGACTCATTAGGCGGCATTTGGGAATTTTGGATTTAATAATGGACTTCGATGTCAGAATAAATACGGCGTTTGTTTGTTGGTGACTGTGGATGGGACGTAAAACGAAGAACCTTGGTCTTTTGGATTTTTTTTAATGTAGCCTTATGGGACTGTCGTTAAACGTAGAACCTTAGTCTTTTGGTTTTTTTTTTAATGTGTAGGTGGCCTGATGAGGGACTGTCATTAAACGTAGAACTTTAGTCTTTTGTTTTTTTTTTTAAATGTGTAGGTGGTTTGGTAGCGGTTTGAGCTGGGAATGGGCGGCGTACGGCCGAGGCGGCCGCGGCCGGCGCCGCTGACGCAACGCGCGACCTCTTTGTCCGGCCCCGCGGACTCGCGCGGAATGCCCGCGCCGGCCTCGCCGCGCACTCCGCGCTCGAGTAATTACGAATGTCAAATGTTATCGCACGCAACCGTCCGCCGCGCCGTCCGCACTCCGCTGCGCCGCTCTTCATAATAATAAAACCTGATATTTAAAACGGAACGTCCTTCTAACGCCGTGTAGTTGCGCCGACGCCAATCTACGATAATAATAAGCCGAACCCCCGGCTGGCCGAGCGCTGTAGCGCTTTTAATGTTCCAGTTTTGTTGGACGGCTCTACGCTGTACAGCGCTACAGCGCTGCGGGCGCTTGCTCCGTAGCGCTCACATAAGTACGGCCAGTTCTACGCGCGCCTGTATAGCTATTAAATGTATATAGAATATATAGTAGTAATCGCTCGACGCAGCGGTATTATGTCGGAAATATACCGGCCGCGCCGCGCCTCAAGCCGATACACTGTTTGACTATTTAGTTTGTATGGGAAGTTTCAAATGCGATTTTACTTGCAGTAGAAAGGGTTACGGAACTAATTCTTTTGGTAAAATATAATGTGTTGGGGGAGCTTTCCTTGACGGTGTATGGGGTTAGTCTCGGGCTTCAAGTTTAGAAATAAATTTAATCGATACTTTTTTTTAAGTAACGTCCTTTATCCATTAAATAGGATTTAACAATCTTCTGAACTCACATGAAGTCAATATTAAGCTAAAGTAAATAATTGTTTTGAAAAAAAAATCATTAACTAAAAATACCGCAAACTTGAAATATCTACTCTAGAAAAATACACTAAACTATAAATGTAATCAAAATGCATGATGCAAAATTTACTATGTTTTTAAAGACAGCACTATAAATAATGAATAAAATACAAAAAATGTCAAGATAGAGACAATTACGATTTTATGATTATTCGGAAAATATCAAATGTAACAACATATGCAGTTGCAACAGGAGTGTTGATAGTATTTTACAAGTTAAAATAATGGCTTGCTTAATAATGGATTTTGGCTTACTTCTGCTACCGTTGTAAAAAAAAATTGTAGTCCAAAAAAAACATAGATACATACATACATACTATCACGCCTGTGTTCCCAAATGGGATAGGCAGAGCACACGAAACGTGACATAGACAAAACCACGATTATGACTATATCACGCTTTGCAGCCACTTCTCACATTTTTTTTAGGTTTGCAAAGGTAGAAGAGATAGAATAGTGACAGGTTGCCAGCCTGTCGCCTAAAGCATACCTAAACCTATTTCCTTAGTCGCCTCTTACGACATCCACGGAAGAAATGGATAGGTGTTATTCTATAACGACACCACACGGTAAAAAAATCATAACTTTAGCAAATAATTATTTACAGTAGAAGTAATCAAACATAGACACCGTATGGAAGAACAGAAATTAATAAATAATAATATTTCATGTATGTAACTGCATCGTTTGACACTATTTGGTACATATAACAATGTTTTCTTTGTCTTCGAGAGTACTTACAGCAAAATTACCAAAACATTTTCTAGATTATACTGTGCAGTTAACATTTAGGTTGTATAGTATGTAATTTGACAAAAAAGAAGGAGGATTTAGACAGCTTACCAAAACTGACCACTTTTTTCGTAGTATCCACTCTGTAGTAGTGACTGTACCGTAGTAGATCATAGCAATAAAAAACAATAATGTTGTCATGAATAAATTCACAAATACGCGAGAATAAGATAAAGAAAGAGTACAATCAAGAATCGCTGCGATCATTAAGGTGTGCAATTGTTTTTACGATTTGTGTAGCTATTATCCTGTTAAAGGCGATCGAGACTTAGTACCTAGTACCCAAACTTAGAATTTCATGGTAGGCCGTAACTTTGATTAATATGAAAATTCAGATTAGCCCCTGTCAGATTCACGAAATGATTTAGCAAAACATTTCTAGCCATTTTTTATTTAATTACTTAAACATGCATTCATCTAAGAACCTTTTGTTTAAGAATGAATTATTATATTCGCACAAAATTTGACCATCATCATCATCATCAGCCTATAGACGTCCCACTGCAGGGCACAGGCCTCCTCTCAGTATGAAATTACAAACTTTGATGCTTGAAACTTATTCTCAATCCGAAACATCAACAACAGTAGATTTGTGTAACTTTATACTATTAAAAATACTTAATTACTTAACAACAAATATCTTTTGGATCCCCCGTGTGGTGCCGGGTTAGAATAGCACCTCCCCCTTTCTTCCCGTGGGTGTCGTAAGAGTCGACTCTGGGAAAGGGTTAGTGTATTGTGGGCGATGGGCTAGCAACCTGTCACTGCAATATCACGTTTAACCATCTGATTACCCTGAAAATGCTAAACGTGGCACTGGACTTTTGAATTCATGTGCTCTGCCTACCCCTCTTGGGAATACAGGCGTGAGAATATGTATGTATGTATGTATCTTTTGGAAGTGTATCTAGTTACAGAAAACTAGAACATGAATAAATTGTACTTTAAAAAATGGTTGCCTGTAAAGTCGGTTTTACGGGCGAAGATTTTACGTGACAACGTCTTTTTCTCGGTAGAATATTTATTGATTTAAGACGTTGTCACGTCAACTCCCAATCGTGACAGCTGTCCATGTCTGCGTTTGACGTCTCACATGATACCATAGAGGCTTCGCACTATCGAAGCGCCACCTCCTTAACACTGCGGGCCTCTCTCTCGTTCGGTGACGTCATCGTAACGTTACCGAGCGTTACACTTTTTCATAAGTGACTCCCAGCCGCAACCTAATTTAAGACGTTGTCACGTCAAAAAAACATTCGGTTCCCACAAACTTTACTAAACAAAAAAACACGGTCTCGTGTACCGGCCTGTGGCGCGGCGCGTCCCTCCGTCGGCTATAGCGTGGCCTTATAGATGGTTGTTTGCGCTCACAGAGTGCGGTGAACAGCGCTCACCGGCGGCACGTCTGTGTGCGCGTGCACGTGCAAGGGGAACGCACACAGGCGCAGGCCACACAGCCGCGTTGCGCTGTACGGGTGCGTTCCGAAACCGCTCTCTACTCTATTCTATCTATGCGAAGGCGTTCGTTCTATGGCCCGCGTTACCGAGCGGGCACGCTCCGGGCGAGGAATTTAGAGGCGGGGGTCGTATCGTTAATTGTTATGAAGTTGATTTTGGTCCTGAAATTCCGAAATACCTATTTGGAATCGGTCTTTTCATCAATGGTTTGTCACATGGCTGATTTAAAAAATAAGTCCACAACAACTTTGTTTATTTAACTTTTGAAAGGGCTGACGTTTCGAACGCCTTTGCAGCGGTCGCGGGATGACTGCTGCGCGAATAAACAAGCTGTCAGTCGTTCCAAGTTTAAACAAAAATATCGTTGGCGATGTATCGAACCAACTGATTCCTGACCCATCGCAGAACGTTGTCGCAATAAACGTTATAGAGATTTCGTCTGTGGAGCAATACAAATTCACTATAACGTTCATTGTAGGTTCTATGGTGGGTCAGGAATCAATTGGTTCGATGGTACCTACCTACTCGTCAAAATCTACCCAATTATCGAAAAACTATCTTTTACGCTAAAAGCACAATTTCAAATGTAGAGTCTTTTTTCAATAACTTTTAGTGATAGATTTTTGGATACAAACTTAAATTATTCATAAGTTTCTGCGTTTCCCGCGTATTTTTGCTTGAACACTTTTGTTCTGATAAACAAAAGAGCTGACAGCGTATGTTTTGCCGCGTCACGAGCGTTATCAGTGACTTGATAACGAGACGCAAGACGCTCTAACGCAATGGAAATAGAGTCGCTTGTTGCGTGTGCTGAGATTGTAGAGACCTAAACAAGTCCACGCGGTTACAGAAAATGTTTCGAACTAAGACTTGAAGAAGTGTTGTGATATTTAAAACAATAAGTTTTAAAATTGTAATAAAAAAAAACTCTTTACTGTATTTCTGGTAATGTTTGCAATTTAACATAGGACTAAAAGGACATATTTTTAAGGTAAAGGATTGTCTGTACGTTTCACCTGGCTCGGCGTGAGTGAGAGAGAGGCAAGATCGAATCGGCTTCGATGCTGCGATTTCCCGATGGATTGATGCCTGTCATATTGCCCGCCGTAACTTTACGAACTATTTCCTGCAACTTTACGCGGTAACTTTTGAACTAAAACTCGCTTCTTTCATTAAAAGGTTATACACAGGTTATTGGTATTTAATTATGAACTTTAGTCAATTATATTACTATGCATGTACGAATAATAATTCCCGTTCATGGCTAAAAATCTTCGTAGGTTCGTTAAATTAAAATTTTCGAAAGGATAAAAAATTGTAATTATACGAATACTCTTCAAATAAAAGCGTGTTCAAACATACTCGTATTAAGAATTTAATGTTCTACATAATCATAATTTAGTTACACGTTATTATTATGAAATTATAAGGTTTTCCCCTTACCGTAGAGGATAACGATACACTTGAAGGCATTTCTCCGAGTATAAGTAGGTATTTAGAGTGTTCTACCGCCTTCTTATTTAGCGAAAAATCGTAATGGCTTTCCTCGACATAAAAGGAGAAAATAATATAAATCTATGTGCTGGTAACTATTATTTGAGTCATCTGACTAAGGTACTTATCATTATTATAAAAATAACGTTAGAAATGGTAACACTGCCTGCCAACAGTGCCAACAGTCCCGTAGCCATAAACATAATTCAAATGAACCTTTTCTTTCCGAGTTGCGTGAACATTCGTGCTCCACTATCGCAGCGTAGTGCCAACCGACGAGCGAAAACAGCTAACTAAGCAAGTCTTATCCAGCTCTACAAAAGCCAAAATACGCTCAAAACCTAAACGAGAACAGTTTTGAGTTTACTAATAATTCCTGAAGACAATCAGTAAACATCATTAATTGTTTTCAAAAATAATTTGGCAACGTACAGATTTGAAGATGGCCGCCAACGTTCCGTTCGAAAACGCGCGCCATTTTAAAGACGTGTCGGCTGCGTTCGGGATCGCGGGTAGCTTGACTCCGTCACGGCTCGCTGCAACTTGTGAAATTTTTCCCTCGAGC
>BHDV01030387.1:171824-225989 GCA_005406045.1 Adoxophyes honmai
CTACGCGAGCGCCTTTCGCTCACGTGTAGCTCCCACAGAGCAATGTTGAGAACGTCTCTGGTTTCGACCTATTCTTCGGATTTTAAGTAATTATGTACTCTTCATTTTATTAAAACCTTGCATAAATATTTCTAGAATACAATTTTATTTGTCTTCGATGTCAAGCAGCTCTACCATCAGGAACAATGCGCTTTATAGTACTGCGCTTTAAAGAACATGATAGAGCTAAAAAATGGATCATAAAGCGCAAATTCATTTCGAAGCATATTCAAATCGATGTTGTGAAATATTGAGCAATATTAAACTACACTACATAAAATGTACCTACTGAGAGCGTAATCAGCCGTAGCACGTAGATAAGTCCTAAAAGACATCAACGCATTACAATGTAAGCGGCTACGAAACATTTCATTCGAACGGAACTCGCCGATTCCATATCTATAACTAATGGCCCATGAACATAATGTAGCATGAAAGGAAAATCTGAAAACACGGTTCAGTACTCTGTGGCGGCGCGGAGGCGAGCCGCTAGGTGGCAGCACATAGCTCGCTATTCACAGTGTATATTATTTACCGCGCGTATATATGTATGTCGTTATATAAGTGAACAGAAAGCTACGTTGGGTCGACGCGCGGCGGCGGGGTGAGACGCGAGGGGGACGGAGGGGGGGGGCGACGCACACAAAGATAGTTACCCACACAGCCTAGCGCCGCCGCGTCCGTGTGTATCGAGCGAGCGCCAGCCGACCGACTCGGCGTATTCTTATTATTATGAAAGGAGAAACGCTTTTTGTAGGGCAAGAACTAAATTGTGGTATTACGGGTGCCGATAATAAAGATCGTAAACGCATTTCAGCCCGCTGAAGTTTGCGTCGTCGCTCAGAGATGTCGCGCTTCCGTTAGCGGGTGGCGAACGCTATTTTGGATTTTCCGCATCAACTTTTGGTACCTGGAAACGTGGGTATAATGGCTCCTATCGGCGTGTTTTGGTTTGAGCGCTCAGACTGATTAATATTGGACGCGATTTGATCTGGGGTGGCATTAGCGCGGTGGGTTTAAAAACCGGGATAATTTGAAGCCTTTGTGGATCATTCCAGGTTTTGCCTAAGCGCTTTCGCCTAGACTAGATTGGGACTCAGCCCATGCCTTATAATTTAAGTATAATTGGGGGCAATATAGAGTCGTATTCTTTATCTATAACGAAGTTTTCTAAAACTATACTAAATGGTAGAGTCGGCTAAATTAAAAATATCGAGGTAGAGTATTGTGTTTGTACTTAGATGATTTTGTTATGGACAGAGAAATACCCGATAAAATATTTTGAAAAAGGCATGCTTGGAATCTTAACATCTTTTTAGTGTACTACTTTTTATACTTTACCGGCTTCTGTCTCGTGAATTTTTGTTCGATAAACCCAAACACGACCTAGATAGTTATCTAGTTTCCATTTTCCCAGATATTTATTTCAATATTTTGGTCAAATGTCCATTAAAAATATCACCAGCTAAGCGGGAAGGAAAACAAATGACAGTTGCGTGTGAAGTTCCCAATCCCAGACCCGGTTACTACATCCCAAGTCCCAACATAAGAGGAGCCATGTGTCCACAAGTGGGCCAACTCATTTTACTACCTTAGTAGCGCCAAATATAGTTTCAAAACTATATCCACTAAACTTAATTGTCTTCTTACTATTTATACTATTTATGAGATATTATCAATGATATCCGTTATGTAGGTATCACAAAAGCACAGTATATATGACAAGAGAAGTATGTATCATCGCTATGAGAAGAGCTATAAGTCCGATTCGTGCTTCGACAATTTGCTAGATTTTACGTCCATTGCTTGGTTTATTAAACTTAGAGGAGGTTCCACAGTGTGTAGCCCGCAATGTAGACGTAAGAAGAAAATATAAACGAAATTAGAAGTCCAATGTGCCTTTGGACCGGGTTGGGATATTTTTAAACACCACGAGGAGTACGGCATACTGCGACTGGTAGCGACTCGTTTTTCGAATCATTCCGTCCTTTTCTTTCTGGTTTTGAGTGAGCAGGACAGAGTGATTAACGGGTAAGAATTTGCTTTAGCTCCTCTGTTATAGCAGAAGATTTATCAAAATCCTGAGTTAAAAAAAGGACAAACAAATGACAGTCGTTTTACCAAATGCAGTAGGCAGAGCGCACGGACACTACATAGACAAATTCATGGCCATTTCACGTTCCGTAGCCACTTCTAGCATATTATTTCGGTTTTAAGTTCATTTTAGGTTTGAAAACTGATGAGAGAGGTAGTGACAAGTTGCTAGCCTGTCGCCTAAAATATACGTTAACCTATTTCCTTCGTCGCCTCTCACAACTTCCACGGAAGAAATGGAGAGACATCTAGACCCGACATCACATTATTGGCCAAATTATACATACTTATACTTTTATTGACATACCCTACTTAGTCTCAAATTAGACAAAGCTTTCAACGAATTATAAACAATGGTAAAAGTATACTTAAATGTATTTTTAGCCTATGTATGTACCATGGCGAACAGGGATTGTTGAGCCACTTACCTATGTTTGTAACTTGGTCGTGTAATACTGATCCAATAGCTGACATTTAGTCTGTCACTTCGGTCATTGATTACACGTCTAAATTGCGAACAGTGGCAAGTGGCTCAACAATCCCGGTTCGTGACTGTACTTTACTCATTCTAATCACCCAAGGTCAAGTTATATTTTAGGCTAGCAAACTGTCACTTAACAACTTAAAATCTAAAAATATACTATGGTAGCAACGAAGCGAAGAACAGTCATGGTTTTGCCTAAGTAACTTTTCGTGCGCTCTACCTACGCCATTTGGGAATACAGGCGTGATGTATGTATGTTAATACCCAAGGGTCATGAAACAACGTTCGTATTTAATGATTCAGTTCGTCGATCCCACTATAACACCACGTCTCTACTCAAAGGTTAACTGACAGAGATTCCTTTAAGGATCGCATTTTAGCGTAAGACCCCCTATTGTTTTACAACCAATGCGTTGTATTGTTTAGTGTTTTTTTTGGAGTTTAATAAAGCACATTTGTGTTGTATTGTATTGTATGGATAAGTACACCTTTACAAAGAAGGTCCACTCCGAGGTTAAGGTACCATCGCGAACAGGGATTGTTGAGCCACTTACCTATGTTTGTAACTTGGCGTGTAATACTAATCCAATAGCTGACATCTGTCAGTCACATCGGTCATTGATTACACGTCTAAATTGCGAACAGTGGCAAGTGGCTTAACAATCCCTGTTCGTGACTGTACGCTCCGCCGGGGAGACCTCGTGAAAGGTCTACGGCAAGCGGGTAACGGTAGAAAGAGACAGCTATATTTTTAGGCCTAAACATGTTCGAAAGTGGACCTTTTGTACGTAGTAGGTACTATTATTACCTATTCTGTGGCCTTTATAACTCTGTACTCTTCGGTTGTGAATTTCATATCTGTTTTTGTTACGTACAATATGCGACATGTTCATAATTAGACATTAAAAAACTCGTGACTTTTATGAAATTCACCCTTCAGTTTCATCTCGTAAACGACACTCATGTTAACCAGCGGGCACAATGAATAACGAAAAGTAAAACCTACTACTAATAACCACACAATGATGACAGTAAATTAAAGAATGACGGCTACCACTACTACCAATAATTGCCTCGACCGGGAATCGACCTCCAGACGTATCGACAGCATGGCAATTGGTAAGGCGTGAGACAAAGACAAGTCGCGCCCGAGTCAAACTATACCTGTCCCTGTCTAACTAGAGACGTCAGAAAATGGCAGGTAGTAGTATAAAGCGCATGAGATTTATAATCAGAATCTTTAACTAAACCTGAGCAGCTATGCGATGGTCAAACTAGAAGTTGGTTTAGTAAGGCTCAATTCACACCAGAATGCGCGGGAAGTCGCTGGAATGCGCGGGAAGTCAGCGGCCGCTCGCGACTGCTCGAGCATCCTCGGGCATTCCCGCGACGTCTCGCGCAGTCGCACGGCTTTGTTTATGGAATTCGCCGGAATTCTCGCGGATCCGCGGGCATCCGCTCGCCTCGTTGGAGTTTCTCATGCGAAAATAAGTCTAATTTTAATGACAATAAAGTTAAAATTCTCATGACACTGAAACTGCGCTCCGCTACGCCGTCCTTCGCCGTTCTTCTGGTGTGAATTGAGCCTAAGTATGAAGAATTAGCAAAGATTATGTCAAAAAGGGGAAGAATGGCTCCTTATGACAGGGTACTACCGATATTACATAGGTCAAATTATATCAACCGCAAATATGCATAAAATTTTATTCATATCTCTAGATCCTTAGGAATTCTGCCGTAGGCTCTATAGTGATCCTAGCACCACCTATCGTTCAGTAGTAGAAACTTCTTCCACAAACTTCACCAACAGTCAAAGTGATCTACTTCGCGCTAACGAAGTTTTGATGATCGGTTGCATAAATACAACTTCCAACTTTCTTTCTGTGGACTTCGGTCCCCAGGCATAACATCAGCCTGGAGATTTGTCTATTAGAGACTGCCACAGTGGTGACCCTAGACTTTGGACAAATAAAGCAACCTTCCTCGACCAACATCGTATCAACGACGCAGCAACAGCAAGCCAGACTACGGCACAGACCACTAGCATGTTGCTAACCTCTATGCTTGGTGTCTACAGTGTCCAACCTACACTCTACACTGCAATCTACGCATCCAACGCGGCCCTCACGTAGCTCTCCGCTACGCACATCAGACCCGAGCAACTCGCTCTCCGACAATCACGGCGAATCTTCAACGCTCGCCAACGCGTCTCGAGCTTACAACTGACCCTTGGTATCTCCCAATGCACTACGATACCTCACCGGCCTTCTGTCTAAAAGGGGGGCTGACGTAGAGACCCTAGCGTCACCCATCGTTCAGTAGTAGCTAGAGACTTCTTCCACAGACGTCACCAACATTCAAAGTGCTCTACTTCGCGCTAACGAATTTGCTCCATGGCTTTGACCACAGACTTAGATAGAAATAGATGACTCAAGTGTATGTACTTCGCGTGAGAAAAGGGAGAGTAAATTCTTTCTTTGACGCGATTTCATTTAATCTTGTACTACTTAGGTTAGGTTTTATTTCCTTAAGACAGGACAACTTGAACAAGGCAGCGTCACTTTTGAATTGGTTTCACTCGGACTGTCAATTCCCATCACTAAAGCGCTCATGTATTGTTATGTTACAGTAGGTAGAGAATGGCAAGCTTTGTTTTCATACAAATGCAGGAACTGGCGGTATCTATTTCGATATAAGTCTGTGGTTTTGACAGAGTGCCCATGTCATTCACTAATACAGCGTCGACTGAGTTTTTTTAAATGGGCTGTTGCAGATGGCCTCAGATGACCTCTACTGCTTACTGAAGATGGGCGAGCTGCCTGAAGGACAGCTCAGCAAAGGAGATCTTAGCATGCCAAAGGGTGCTCCTATTGTGCCGGCCTCGGCTTTGGATGCTAAGGATTTTAACAGATTTACAAGACCAGTAGTAGAACCTTTCGAAATGTGGCTATAACCTATTAAATAGTCATGGTTTGGATAATGTATTGTTTTGTGTGCTCTACCTACCCCATTAGGAAATACAGGAGCGATGTGTCGGTGTGAGAATAATGATGGTAATTCAAAAGCGTGAATATTCACCAAGGCTCCATTTGCGATCTTGAACCCCATGAAAAGTCCTTTGGTCCTTAAAAACGTATTTTCTCCTTGATATGTCAACTGCTTGTAATCAGCATAAACTTTGACATTTTCTTTTTTTTTAGCTTCGCCATATAACCTAACATCCGTAGCAGGCAGCACTAACAGGTCGATAAACGGGCCTCAATCTATTCCCAGACTTAAGTCGACGTCAAACGGTTCATTTTCAAAGGTCACCGCGCATCCTCTGCCATTGAACTTACTCAAATAACAAAGAAAATTGGAAAACTAAAATTAACCAAATATGATAAGTAAAAATAGATTCTCAGTTTAGGTAATTCTTGCGTAATCGTCTTACGGTAAGTTTCACACATATGCACTGAAAATAATAAAGTTGGAGATATCGCTGTACGCTGGTATAGCTGGTGTACCTACCTATTACTTTTTTCACCAGGTCATCGCTCCTAACAATAAATCTGTGAAAACCGAACGTAATTAATAATTAACATACATACATACATATTCTCACGCCCGTGTTCCCAAGAGGGGTAGGCAGAGCACATGAATTCAAAAATCCAGTGCCACGTTTAGCAATTTCAGCAGGGTAACCAGATGGTTAAACGTGATATTACAGTGACAGGTTATATTACAGATAGTTAACAATGTAGTATTTCTCCGAAAAATGATAAAATTTACATAAATGCCTGTATTCCCAAATGGGGTAGGCAGAGCACACGAAACACTTTGTAAGTACCTACCTAGTCAATACCGTGACTTCAAGTTTTGTAATAACTTCTAGCTCATTTTTAAGTCTTTTAGTTACGATTTACCATCGAACCTTCGATTCCGGAACATAGAACCTGTTTACAGTAAAAGTCATAGTGACATTGCATTGCTCGACAAAGATGTTACTTTTATTGTGACAATGTTCTGCGCTGGCCATTGAGGATAGAACCTATCTTAGAGAACTAATGTCATCTTGGTTGTTCGGAAATTATTCCGCAAAAAAATTGAAGTGATCGCTGTGCTCTTATTGGCCGGTCCAAGATCGCGCGTAACGCTAGTGCCTTTTTCTCTACGGTTATTGGCTCTGTACAGTTTCTGTGACAGTGACGGTGACGTTTAGTATGTTGAAATCAACAAACTATTTGCGGACTGGGGTTGCGAACATTGTTTCTCTATAGGTTCTATCCTCTATGGCGCTGGCTCAGGAATCTATTAGTTGGACTGTTCAGTAGAGACAGGTTGTTATAGGTGAAAAACTTAAGTCATCTGTCGTATGTGTGAGTAATGTGTGCGCATACACTCTATTTTTAAAATTTGTTATAATTTATCGTATGGTTTGCAAACTCATTATTTGCTTTTCTTTCAAGTTTGATTATTCCTGTCCACTTATGATTGACACGATTGTCACAATAAGATGTCAATGTCAAGTAACTGTCTGCATGTTTCTTGCGTTATTCATTGCAAACTGTACACAACTACATACAACAGGTGACTTACTTAAGTTTTTCGCCTTTTAAGTATACCTAGGTCGTCCTATGTATGGTTTTTTGAAAATGATAAAAAATAATCTGACAGCATTGATTCTCGAAGTAAACTACGTAGCATAACATACATAACAGCATAATATCATCATGCTTGTATTCACAAATGGGATAGGCAGAGCACACGAAAGGCTGCATAGACTAAACTCAGTAGAGCTGCGATTTGAACCCACCACTCCTTGCTTAAGAGGCAGTCGTAGGGCTACCACGGCTCCGGCCTCAGTCACCTCGCGTGACAAACAGTCCCCTTAGCACGATAGGGCCCGAGTAGAGATACCCGCGAGATAGACTATACCTGTCACTGTCTAACTAGAGACGTCAGAAAGTGACGGGTAGACTATACCGCGCTATGCTACAGGCATGCTAGTGCGCAGCCGTAAGACTCTTGCGTCGATCACTCGAGTTCTAATGCCTCAAGATAGGGGCCTAACCGTCTCTAAATGCGATTCTTTAAGTTCAATTATAAAGTACTCATACCGTGTGGTGTCGGCTTTAGAAACACCACTCCATTTTTAACATAAATCTACCGTGGACCCATTCATAGTGAAATAAAACGGATCTAACTAATCAAGTTTTTATATCGAGATTAGCTCGACATGCTTCGGGCCAATTCGTAACCCATCATCTCGAGCTACGCGCCACGGCAGTGGATGCGCAATCAATATAATTCGACCAAAAATGTAACTGGAACTTCTTATGACCAGACAAAATCAATAAAATCCTCCCCCTCCCATGGGCTGTCACCCCCTGAGCTATATAATTCCCTGGGCTATATCACTCCCTGAGCTCTGTCATCCCCTTAACTATGTGATCCCCTGAACTATATCATCCCCTACGCTATGTCATCCTCTGAGCTATATGATCCCGTGGGCTATATCATTCCCTGGACTATGTCACCCCCTGTCAAAGTTGCATCCTCTATTGGTAAGGATCTCCGATGAGACAAGCTTTGAAAGAAAATACCAAATCTAGGGCCAGATTAGAACTTATCCCCACCTGCATTTTGGGAAAGCAATACAGAATAGCTGTTTTACGAAACTAATTAGAAATCTAAGCCACCATTAAAACTTCTGGCAGAAGCTTTAAGCTCCAATTTCCCCGTACAAAGCTTTGAAAACCAAATCTAGACGTAAGAGCATTTACTAGGGCCGGGAATTCTGCGACACACCTGTTGCTAACATCAATAACTATAATGGAACCATCTTTTAAGGTTCATCACTATCACCATCATCAGAATCGGCATCATTTAGTCTATATTACATGTCCTTCTACAGGGGACTGGCCTCCACACAGTATGAGATGGCATAGATTGAAAACTTGTTTTTTATATGCGAAATAGAATTTCATTGAAAATGTATGTGCCGAAGAAGAATTTGATATTTACCACGACCACGTGAAAGAAAACTCCGCGAAGAAACCTGCACCGAGCGATGGAGTAATTCCTCACTGTGTGTGAAGTTCCCGATCCGTGCTAGGTCTTAGTGCTAGTGGCTGAACCATTGGTTCTGTCCGCGCTGTTTTCACCAAATTTTATCACGGAATTTTGCGTTATTTGGGGATAAAAAAATGACCATTACTTTTCGGAAATGAAACCAGTACATACACTTGTTTGACGTCTATACGTATCTGTTTTGTGATTATGACGTGCTTATTTGTCCCCCCGCCCCTCACTCCCAAGGACGGTCGCGCACGAGTTTGTCGAGCTATAAATGAGCTAGTGGTCTATCGATCCACTTCAACCCAAAATACACTTAAAAGGGCTGGAATTTACTACGGAATCGCTTGAAAATAATTACAATAATTGACAGTTTGGTAGGTTGTCCACACTCCACGATCCAAATAAATAATCGTAATTATTTATGGTCAGTTCTCTACACGACAGTTGGCTAGAGTCTATTTGGAATCAGAATTGTTACTGGCAACATTGGCTCTTCATAATATTTAGAATAAAAAAACTCCTATATAGCCGACCTGCGTTGGTGCGTTGTGTCGGACACCTCTCCATTTCTTCCGTGGGTGCAGTAAGAGGCGACGAAGGAAATATGTTTAGGTATGCCCTAGCATAATTCTAACCTTAAAAACAGATGGAAGAGGTATAATAGTGACTGTTTGCTAGCCTGTCGCATAAGGCATACGCCGTATGCCTTATGCGACAGGCTAGCAAACAGTCACTATTATACCTCTTCCATCTGTTTTTAAGGTTAGAATTATGCTAGAGTTGCGACGAAGCGTGATATAGTCATGGTTTTTTGTGTCGCTTTCCTGTGCTTTGCCTACCCCATTTGGGTATACAGGGGTGTTTTTCTTTTCAGCTAAGACATTTTGCAGTGCGATCTGTGAAGCCTAATAAAAGCCTCCTAAAATATATAGTTTTTGTTACGAGTGCTTCGTAGATTATTTTACTATTTAGCTATACAGTCCTCCTTAGAGCAGTGTCCTATTTCGTACTCTAACACAGGGGTTCCCAACCTTTTCTTGGCGCGGGACCATTTTAATATTAGCCTTTTTGCCAGGGACCACAATGTAGATATAAAATAAACTAAGTATAATTTGTTTTTTTTTTTCTTCAAAATAATTCAAATTCGAATCAATAGCATCATTGCAGTTTCTACATTTTTGCAATTTAATGAGTTCTTCCTGGTTCCTGGATTTCTTCTGAAACTTCAATTTTTTTACTGTTTGGTGAACCATATTTTGAGTTCCACGGACCACTGGTTGGGAACCACTGCTCTAACACAATCTATACCCATCACTTTCTATCAAGTGGCCAAAATGTAAAATACACTCCTCGCTCGTGGTTCTCAAAATTCTATAAATATCTTCCGCTCGTATTTCTGTAACTCTACAAATAGGGTGCATATTAGGTACCTCAAATGTCATACCTCTTTTATCAATTTACATACATCTTTTACCTATCTTTACACCTATATTGTGATAAGTGTGCCTACGAAATGAGAAATGGGCATGGTTTTGTCTACGTAACGTTTTGTGTGCTCTGCCATCCCAGTTCGAGAATGAAGGCGTGACGTTTATATTATTACTAGCTTTCCGCCCGCGGCTTCGCCCGCGTGGAACTCGGTTATATTGCGGTATAAAGCACAACTATAAGAAAACTTCTCGTTTCAAACGACACACAGAGCCATCGATCTATCATCTATCGATCGGTCATCGATCGATATCGATCTATCAAGTAAACTATATTTTTGTTTTCCCTCGGGAACATCAATTTTTCCGGGATAAAAAGTAGCCTATTATTTAATCCGGACTTCTATCTTTACGTCTGCAAAATTTCAAAGCAATCGGTTCAGTTGTTACGATGTAAAACCGGAACAAACAAACGAACAAACTCACTTTCTAATCTTACTAATATTATAAACGTGAAAGTTTGTGAGTATGGATGGATGGATGTATGGATGGATGTATGGATGGATGTATGGATGGATGGATGTTTGTTACTCCTTCACGCAAAAACTACTGAATGGATTTTAATGACACTTTACAATAATGTAGCTTATACATCAGAATAACACATAGGCTACAAATTGTAATGATATTCTGTGAATTATCCAATATACGACGATAATTCTCAAGTAAGTCGGGTAAAATATACCATTTGCGAGTTTTGGCGTCCGCTGTCAAAACCGTTGAAGTGACGCGCATGCGCGGGGTAAACGTCACGCGTCGCTGAGTGCGCGACCCGAACGCGGGCAGACGTCGTTGACAGTTGTGGTTGTTTTGCGAATTTTCAAGGTGCTAGCGATTTGTTAAAAAAGCTGTTATATTTGTCAAATGCGATTCAAAAATTATTTGTGTGATAATTTTAATGCCATATATTCCACGCCACGCAATCCGAAATACTTATTCTGCGCAGACGAAGTCGCGGGTAACAGCTCGTTTATAATATTAGTAAGGATAGTATGTTATAGGGTGACCGCACCAGTAATGGACATAGAACCAGTAATGGACAATGACTCTTATTTACTACCCACTAAGGAAAAGTCATTTGTTTTACAACAATCAATTCACAACTCTATGGTCTTTAAATTATGAATGAAGTGTCCATCACTGGTGCTTGTCAGCTTAAACCGTCCATAACTGGTGCCGTTACCCTAGGTAACTGTACTTTGATCTACTTACCTCACATTATTTCCTTCAAAATCATACATCAAGCGAGACATGCGAGTTTTCTCAAAAATATGACTATTGAACGTTTCGTAGGCACGTTTAGCTTAATTTTAGAGTTAAACATAAATGAAAGAAATGTCGCCTAAATCATACCTAAACATATTTCCCTAACGTTCCCAAATCACCTCTAACGACATCCACGGAAGCATAAAGAGGTGTCATTTTAAGCCCGACACCACACGGGGATAGAGTCGTTTTAAATTACAAATTTCAACTTTAGAGTTCCCTTTAAAGAACATAATTCGCTACTCCTGTTTCTTTTAAGGATTTTTGCCATAAAAAAAATACATAAGAACTGCCTTCGTTGCTTTGACAACTGCTTTATACGTTGAGTGTGGGATAATGCAGTGAAAGTACCATTTTATCCCGCTCGGCTGCCGTAGAGGCGCTGCATAGACGAATTTAAAAGTCCTATCAGACGACCAAATTTACTTTGGTCCGAACCACGAACTTGGTTGGCTCCAAACCAAATTCGAACGTGTGTTCAGCGGTTGGCCGAACATTTGTTCGGCGACAAAGCTTTGGAGCCAACCAAGTTCGTGGTTCGGACCAAACCGAATTTGGTCGTCTGTTAGGGCTTTAAGGGTCCGAAGTCCGAATACACCTAAAGGCGTGATTTCAAAAGACGGCCCCATATTATGCAGTGAAATAAATCAATTGACTTTTCACACTAAAAACATCATCATCACATAATATAATACAAAGTCACATCGCGATGTCTGGCGACCCTGGTTACTTATAACTAAAAGAAAATTCGCATTAGAACGCATTTTGAAGGCAGTTGCCAAAATCCGAATTAAATTACATAATCTGTGAATATTTTAACATTCTAGCTAGCATACTTCTTGAGATACAGCCTGGCGACAGACGGGCGGACAGACAGCAAAGTCTCAGTAATAGGCTTTTCCCGTTTTCACCCTTTGGGTACGGAACTCTAAAAAAAGTCTGTCGAGACGTAAAAAAAATGCTCCAAAAACCCCGTAACAGCACTCGCCTTTACACCATAACCAGTGGCGCCATCTATGTTGTGTGCTGATGATACTCATTACGCCACATAAGAAAGCTATAAAAAAGCTTCTAAAAGTGGGCACATCTTGTCTGTGCTTCCAGGAGATGAAGAAAATGTCCCAGTTCAGAGGTATTAAGCTTTACACCTCTGGGTCGGCAACGCAACTGCAGGTCTCATCTCTGTTTCTAAAACACCCCTGACAGCTCTAACAGTGTGTAAACAGATCCCTGGTAATAATTCACAAGGTGTGCATGTAAGTAGCTCTGGAATCTATAAAAAGTGTGTTAATTTTTCTTGACTTGAAAAACAATTTTTTTTTTTTACTTAATATGTTTTTTTTCTTATTCTACGAACTCGTAACCTTTAATTTTCTTTCCCTGTGCGGTGTCGGGATAGAATAACACCTCTCCATTTCTTCCGTGGATGACCTAAGAGGCGATTAAGAAATTAGGTCTGGGTATGCTTTAAACGACAGGCTAGCAACCTGTCACTATATTACACCGCTTTAGTCAATGTTTCAACATACAATTATGTTAAAAGTAGCTTTAAAATGTGAAATAGTGGTTTTGACTATGGGACGTTTCGTGTGCTCTGCCTACCCCATTTGGGAATACAGGCGTGATATGCTTAATAAGCATTATAATTATGTGTAAGTTTCGAGGTACAGTAGTGGTAGGTTGCTAACCTATCGCTTAAAATATTAATTTTGTTATTATAATTATGCGCCTACTTTTTTATTTATTAGCTATTGTTTACAATTAGAGAATTAGACGATCCTTTTGTGAATTACTTGTATCTGACATGACAAATAGATAGGTACAATGTGTTAATTAAAATGAAATAAATTAATCTATATATCTAAAATATATCTTAATCTATAATAGCTTCATATTAAAAGTACCAAAAGTCTAAGAAGTACGAGTAAATAAATGATTGCATGCGTCGAGCTTCACAATGTAGCGTGCAGCTTGCACAACGCGCTGGACTGAGCTTGCGCGTAACCGCTTGCGCAAGAGTGCCCGGACGAAACTACGCACCGAGTGTTGCCAGCCCGACGGACAGAAAAAATATTAAGGGGTAATTTGAAATGACCGTTTTTTACAAAATTGTGTCACATCTTTTTTCTCTAAATTAGGAATTTATTATTAATAGATTAAGTGCTATTGTTGATGTGTGTCTGTCTTTTATCTGTTCAGGGTTCAACCGCGAAAGCAATTTTAATGAAATAAAGGAGGTTATTTTTTATTCGGAAAAATACGGATTTTTGAAATAGCAATGATCGATTTCTAAGCAAACGAAATCGCGGGCAACTACAAGCTAAATAATATGTAAAATACTTTCAGAAAACGTATTTTTCCCATCAAATTTTATCCACGCGGGAATTGACGAAATTACTTAAATATGAGGAGATTTGTGACACCTAGCAACACTGCCGGCTGCTGGCATAATACGCCGCGACTGTATGTATGAACTAGATTGGAGTTTAACAGTCTGCTAACCCAACTTGTGTTGTTAACTGTACATACCGCCCCTTCTACAGTGCGTAATTTTATCTTAGTGCAATATTTGTATTTGTACCAAAACTACCCACTTTTGTTTAGATATCTAGAGTATGATTGCATTTCTGTACGCTTTCGAACCTAACTTTACTTGCTCCCTAATTACGCAACTGAATCGCGATCGCTATCGCATTCGCGTGACACTTCTGTCATATTTCTATTATGTAAACGATATTGATCGGCATTGATCGAATAGCAATAATGTGTCAGGTATTTAGAAATAAGACAAAAGACAAAATCAATTTCAAATAATATTTTCGATATGGTTATAAAATTATTTTGATTGTTTAGAATAAATGAAAAACGTTGAAATAGGTAGTCGATACTTCTATGTGAACGATCTTTAAAAATCTCAATATTTCAGAACTGTGCGTTTACCGGCGCCAGTACAAGGTAAAAAGTTAGGTATGATCGTCTATTTCATACGCTATATGTAAGTGTAGTATATTAATTATGTACGTAGGTATTCACTATACATTTCACTATAGTACCTCCACACCTACAAAATATGCTAGAAATGGTTGGAATTTAAAGTGCATGGTCACGTTTGTATCTATTGTAGCGTTTCGTGTGCTCTACCTACCCCATTTGGAATTACAGACGTGATGTGTGTATGTCTATTAATCGCTATGATACCTAGTCACTTAGAACTATATCAGCCGCAGTTATAACGCCGCGGTTTTATTTTAATTGCCAAAATACGCAACACATTCTAGTTATAGCTGCGCGAACTAGAGGGCGTCCTATGTCGCCGCATCGGTGAACTCTGTGGCCGGCGCGCGCAATCCAAAACGACGTAACTTCGCCACACGATTGCAAGCCATTTTGAACGCTGTGCTAATATTTAGCAGAACTATGGTGATTAATTTGCCTTGAATGATTAAGGAAAGATGTGTTTATTAGTAAATACAGGATAGAAGGAATTTATTGTATAAACTTAGTTCACAGAATCCTTACCAATATATAAATGTGAAAGTGTGTTTGTTTGTTTGTTTGTTTGTTTGTTTGTTTGTTTGTTTGTTTGTTTGTTTGTCCGTCTTTCACGGCTAAACGGAGCGATGGATTGACGTGATTTTTTAGGTAGAGATAGTTTAGGGCGCGGAGAGTGACATAGGCTACTTTTTATCCCGGAAAAAATTGATGTTCCTGAGGGAAAACAAAAATATAGTTTGCTTGATAGATCGATATCGATCGACGATAGATCGATATCAATCGATAACCGATCGATAGATGATAGATCGATGGCGCCGTGTGTCGTTTGAAACGAGAAGTTTTCTTATAGTTGTGCTTTATACCGCAATATAACCGAGTTCCACGCGGGCGGAGCCGCGGGCGGAAAGCTAGTCGTATATAAAAAGGAATGGGTATCTAAGCCATTTTTCCTTGCGTAGCCTTTGCTGTCCTTATCAGGTATAATTTCTACCTATTCTTCATTGTAGCGCTGTATACATACAACCTGCGTAGGTAGGAGGTACCTACTAGCGCGGAAATGCGTATAAACATTATTCTGTCAAAAAAAAACTCAAAGGTCTTGAGCGCCGATAAGAATCAAGGCAGCGGGAATCAGTTTGAAGTGAGAAAATCCCTGCGAATCAGAAATCTCCGTAGAAAACTAGAAACTTATGGACCTAGTGATTCTAATCCATTGCCAGTCATAACTTGACATACATACATACATATACTCACGCCTGTATTCCCAAGAGGGGTAGGCAGAGCACGTGAATTCGAAAATCCAGTGCCACGTTTAGCAATTTCAGGGTAACCAGATGGTCAAACGTGACATGGGATGTTTTTTATCAATTTTACCAAAACTTTATCGTGTTGCTGTCAAAATGTTGATATGTGAATTCTAACTATACGTAGTGTTAGTAGATTCTACACTTATTGTTTTTTTCTTGTTTTTACTAGGCTGACTTATTCATGAACAAAACAAAGTAAAAAAAAAATATTAAAAAAAAACTTGACAGCAAAACCTACACCACTTTCGAGCGCTAAGTACTTACTTGGGTAAGGCTCAAAAAAATTGTACTTAAATTAAGGGTTAATAAAAACAAAATCACGATCGCGTCACGTGTGTAACGAAAATTACCTATACAAAATGTATGGGTAATTGTCGTAACACAAAAGAATCAATTAACTTTTGTTTTTATTAAAGCCCTTAACTATGTACAATTTTTTTGAGCCTTACCCACTTATTTCTTGACTTCCAAAATCCTGGACTCTACAATCCCGAGTTTCGGAGCGACCGTTTTATTTGTGGGTAAAATAAAATTATGCTGCGAGCAAGCTTCCCGCGGACGAAGAGAATATTCAATTGCGCGTAACGGCGGCTGGTCAAATACTAGGTGGTAGTTTGGCGCCTAAGTGCGCAGAAAATCTGTTCCATTCAGGGTTGCCAACTACTAAAACTACTCGGATTCGACTGCTTAGATTTTAGGGGGCGTTCTATTTTTAAAATACATATGTAGAAAAATAAAATGTTTATGGCATAATGAAGCTGATCTGTGCGTACGTCATGAGCTCATGAGTCACAATTATTTTAGAAGCACAACTATTTAGAATAGATTTAAATTATTTTTCTTAAATGTTTTGTTTGAACTATAGGGAAAAATTATTATTACCCAGTACCGCCCCCTGTCCTCTCTTTTCTCAGAAGTAAAAACAGTGAAAAATCTGAAATCATTCGAATGAAATGCAAGTCCATACAAATAAGTATTTCTACAATAACTATTGTCTATGATTCTCAGTCAAATTTATTACTCAGCAATGTAAAGGTCATTAAAACCATTAAAGAAAGTAACGTGATTATTTTTATGTACCAGTATACATGATCGATACTTATAACTATTTATAGGAAAAAACTTAAGTAAGTCACCTGTTGACAACAGGGTGTTGTATGAGTGAATTGTGAGCGATTGGACATTCCATTTTTAAAAATTGAAATATATCGTATTGTTTACAAACTCATTATTTCACTTATGATTGACACGACTGTCACGATAAGATTATAAATAGTTGTCAACTCAATATCAAGTAATTACAGATGTAGTGAGAAACTATTTTCCTTCGTAATTTTTCGGAAAAGTTCGTATTTATCGTACTCTCTCAAATAGCTTCAGTACCCATCTTAAAGCCGTAGGGGTAAGTCGCATCAGCAGACCAATATATATATAGAGTGGATAATACGCAATCCAAATATTCGCTATAGTATCATTATTTTCAAATTACTTATAAAAACGTTGTATAGCCATGCTAAAACCTCGAAAACGGTTAAAAAAACCAGTCCAAGAAATTTTTATTTAATATTAACCTGTATCATATCAGAAAATAGCTTTCAAAAATAGCAACAAATCAGAGTATTTTGGCAAAGTTTTATTTTGTTGTCCTTTTAATTAATGTTTTAAAGTGGAGATAATGTTTGGTTTACTAGTGACAATCAAACTGAGTTGATATTTTCAAAGTTACAGGAAGTGGTTGTAACATCTCTATATTATACAATCACATTATTAATTTTGACATTTGACACTAAACAATAAAGTTCCATATTAATGGATATGAGAATGTCACTGATTTAATACGATCATTCATTGACAGTTCGGATGTCATCGTATTCCGATAAAGATCCGAGTTTTCCCGAAGGAAAATAGTTTCTCACTACATCTGTATTGTCTTCGTATTTTTTGCGTCGTTCATTGCAAACTGTAGGTACACAACTACATACAACAGGTGATTTATTTGTTTTTCACCTATACTTATACGCTTAAACCCCCGTTTTATTTCGAGTTTAGACTTAGTTACGTCTACCATTTAATATATTTTAGGAAAATAGTTTAGGCATGTTTTAGGCGACATACCTACTACCAATCTTCCACAATTATACTTCTTTCAAACCTAAAATTGTGCCAAAAATACTAATGTAACGCTTATTGTGCTATACCTGACGTTTATAGGTTTATAGGCTTACCCGATTTATTTATTTATTTGGGAATATACGTATGTACGTTATGTACGTAAGTATTATTTATATTATTGTTCTTTTTTTATTATTATTGTTTTCTGCAGTTGAAAAACCACTTCCTATGTATAAATTTCTAGAATTTAAAAAGAACGACCGTCTTTTATTATATTGTAAAAGCAATGCCATTGGCATCTATACAAACGAATAAAACGGCTATTTGTTCAGTTTGCATATAAGGACCGCAGAAAACATTACAAAAACAACGTCGCCTGTTGATTCTGTCATGCATGGTTGACACGATGGCGTCCACACTCATCTGTGTTATTCTATAACGCAACTAACTAATAAACTTGTCGATATCGAGCTGTCAAATTTCCCATACAATTTGACAGCTAATTTTGACACCTTTACCACAGATATTATGTATACCGTGTATTTATGTTATCCTTGTGGTGTCGGATTTAGAATAGCACCTCTCCATTTCTTCCGTGGATGTCGTAAGAGGCGACTAAGGAAATAGGTTAAGGTATATTTTAGGCGACAGGCTAGCAACCTGTCACTATTATACCTGCTAACTCAAAACCAACAAAATATATGCTAGAAGTGGCCACGAAGCGTGACATAGTCATAGTTTTGTCTATGTGGGCGTTTTGTGTGCTCTGCCTACTTCTTTTCGGAAAACAGGCGTGATGGTATGTATTTGTATGTATTTATGTTTACGCAGGACTTATTACAGTATTTTTAATTACATCTCGACGTTTCGGCCGCGTTTCAGCTACCGTGGTCACGAGTTGACTCAAATATGAGTGAGAATCCGGAAAGTTTAAACCACGATTACCACAGAATTAGTACTGCAGAAAGTCCGCTCCCAAACATGATTAGACGTAAAGATATTGCTGTCTCCTTCTACCATTACCCATTTGCCGTAACCTTTCACGAGGTATAATCGGCGCGTACCTGCGAAGTGGACCTCCCCTGGACCGAGCGCGAGGACAGCACTGCAAGCGCTGCCTCAAATCCATCTGTATATATTCCGCATTGTTTTCGAGGACAAGCGCCGTCTCAAATCCATCCGTATAATCCGATTTCTTGAGTATGCGGATGCGGATGTAGATGTTGAATTTCATGCGGAAATTTAAAAGGAAAAGGTCGAGGATTTGTCACTGGAAGGAAAGGGATGAGACGTTAAACATGCAAAAATTAAAAAATAAAAACAACAAGAACAAAGTAAACTATACATATTTAGGGGCAACACAGACGACAGACTTTTTGTGCGATCGAGTCTGTGGCGCACAAAAAGTCTGCGTGGATTGTATGTATTGTGCGCCGGACTTTTTGCGCGTCGTGTGCGTTACTGCATATAATTCCATAGATTCTATTTTCACAGACTAAAAAGTCCGTCGCGGATAGTCTGTCGTCTGGGCAGGGCCTTATAAGTGCAAACAGGCCTATACGGCAAAAAAACAGCTCAAACTGACGGTATCATTAGTTCATTATGATACGATTGTTAATCGAATCATGTCTCCGCAAAGACAATACACTTGCAGTGTTTTAAGTTAGTGACAAGGGGCAAAGTTTAGTACAAAAGAAACACAATAGACAGTCATGTTCATGTATTTTGTATGTTCATTTTTGACTTAAAATAATTCGAAAACTTTTTTAACTCAAAGGTGATGGTTTTTAGGGTTCCGTAGCCAAATGGCAAAAAGCGGAACCTGCCTGGCTTTTCTAAACTGAATAGTTTGCGCGTGAGACACTTCTATACTGAACGTCTAGTTCTAGTGTGTTCAATTCGATGATGGACTCGATAACGATTTCGTTTGCGAGTTATCGCAAAATTGTATGCAAACTATGACAGCGCCGCCAGAGGAACGTTTGCACAACTGCCGTGGTCCATACAATTCCGTGATAACTCGCAAACGAAATCGTTATCGAATTCACCATCGTTTTCATTATACTAGACGCACTGGTAAAATGGCTTAGCACGGCAACATGTTCTAGTCGCGTCGCGCGCGGGACAGTCTACCTGTTACTATCTGACGTCTATCTCGCGCGTATCTCTACTCACCCCCTGTCGTGTCGTGTTAAGAGGAAATGGAGCGGTCATATTTTGTATGGAAACGTAGTCCTCTGATTCCTCGCTGGATATTACCCGTAGAACAATGATTTTTTACATCAACAATCTAATGATATATTAGCATGTTCCTATGTTTTCCTTTTTTTCTTTATTGAATTATTAAAGGAGATATTAACCTTCAAAAACATGAAAAATTGGTAAGTTCTTTCCGCTGTGTTCAAACCTCTAGAAACTAATTTTAACACAATTATATCAAAATATAAGAACATAGAAACACAGTTATGACATTTTTTAAACATTTAATGAAAAAACATATTTAATCGGTTAAGTTTTGTAGAAGAAATCAGGGGACTACGAAACGTTGTTTTTGAATAATTTTCATAGGTATTTTCGGTCCGAGCTGTAGTTGTTCTTATCGCACTCGACGTCGTCTGGGCAGGTCACGGCGCGACAGCAATAGATTTGGCAAATACCTATTTTTCAATTCCCTCGACCGGCATATTTCCTCTTAAGGGGGCAGATTGATAAAACTAAAAAAATTGGTTTGACCGAGATATAGTAAGTAGTTTGTTTTTAAGTCTTAAATCGTAATTTACCTTTTTTTTTTAATTGACATTTATAGGACATTTAATAAAAACAACACATGGTACTCGCACTTGTTTTGTTTTATGGGCTCAGGACGCTAGGGCCAGAAATAAGCTTTAGCAATTTGACGTTTATTATCAGCTACACCGGTGTCGTGAGCCTTTTTAACCGACTTCAAAAAAGAAGGTTCTTAATTCGGCTCTACTTTTTTTTACAAAAACTTTGGGATACAATATTTTGATAATTATTTAGGAACCAGTAGATTTTTTTTAGCTTCTATAACCGTTTTCATAATCATAGTGGCATATTAAATCAACGGGAAATCTGTGTAAACCTTTTTTAACCAGTCAACTTATTCATTACAAAATTACACCAGCAAGAGGCTGAAAAAAAAATTCGAACTTAGCAAAGAGCATTAATTATGTACCATCATCCTCACATAAAAGGTGTTTTAACTATTTCCCATTACCCTGGAAATATAGGTAGGTATTGATTATTGATTCGGGCTTTACCGGGAAACAGGAGCTATCGGACCAAAGTCCAGCGCATATTGCAGCCATAACTTCCATAGCTCATATCTTTCCCACTTACGTTCATGAAAAGAGAACTCTAAATCCAGGACCTAAAATTCAAGTTTCATTGGAGTGTGGTTTGGAGATATGAGGTTGTTAAAGGTATATATTCGGTTAATTATTTCGAGATTATAGTCTACTTCATAGAGGTCGTTGACTGATGCAGTCAGTTTTTATGTTTGTACTAGTTTCCGCCCGTTGCTTTGCCTGGGTTAGGATTTATTCTATTAAGTTGTATTATTAAGTTTCAGGAAACTTTACCCAAGAAAATTCATCAGTCATCATACACCAAAAAATCTTTTGCAGACGACATAACATAGAAGATACATAAAAATCACGCCTCTATTCCCGTAGGTATTCACAAATGGGGTAGGAGAAAAACACACGAAACTCTACATAGACAAACGTTTCGTAGCCACTTTTAGCATTTTTTTTTTGTTGCGGGTTGCTAGCCCACCGCCTAAAACATACTTTTATCTATTTGAATAGGATCTATTTAAATCGTAATTATTACCTAACACTGGTTATCTCTATTACAATTATATGGCAATCAGTAACAAAGAAACAGTGTCAAACTAGAACATCCTCCTTTTTTAAAGTCGGTAAGTAATTGATTTTTCAAAGTATCGAAATCAGCTGTTCTAAACATTTTAAAGTTACTCAATAGTGCCCCGCAATTTTATCATCTACAATTCATAAATATTTTACTCGACGTACCTAAAAAAATGGAAACCAAGAAACATCAATTACCGTGTCCTACCATGAGACCATGCCCTTCTTTGCCCTGAAAAATTATATTCCAATTCCCAAAGGTTGATGACAACTGCCTCCTCTAAAACCTAATTCTAAAACGCAAATCATTAGCGAACTAAAATGCACGGCAATATTTTGCTGAATGGATGTTTCTCGCAGAAAACGTAAACAAAAACTACAGCGCTTCGTACGCATGCGCCAAAGTTCTTTGTGCATTACTGGATTAGATTTTATTTTGTATTCAAGAGGTCTTGGGGAGCGTGCTGCGAAAATGGACTGAAAATTATTATGTTTTCAGCTAATTTCGAACGTTAAGAAGGACCGAGTTTAAGTTGAGTTTTTAACACTTGACCGCCCGATAAGTTGTTGGCGAGATATTAAAAATAAACGCGGTTTAATTAATGATTTGTTCTTGTAAGTAGATACAGTCCCCGGCATTTAAATTGGCAAGGCTTTAAGTCTTAAAACCTTTTAACTACTTAAAATATAGCCAAGTTAGTAGGCGAGAGCTGTTATAGTATAGTGACCCACCCGGCTTCGCACAAGTTTGTCTAAGATTATCAACATCAGTTACTTTATTCAGAACGTTACTCCATTTTTTCCGAGGATGTTGTTAACGTCGATTAAGGAAAAAGGCTAAAGTATGCTTTAGGATATACCTAGGCTAGCAACCTCGTACCATAATTACCCTTGAATTTAACTTAAACCATAAAGCTGTACAAAAAGTCGCTACGTAACATGAAATAGTTATGGTTATGTCTATGTAGCGTTTCGCGTGCTCTGCCTACCTCATTTAGGAATTCAAGCGTGATTTATGTAGGTATGTACCTATGTGCTCGCGTCGTCGTGAATTATTTGGTCTAGTGGTAGCGATCCAGACGGATCCTTGTAGAGGTGCACCGTAGAACATCGTCATAATTAACGTAATAAAGTTTTCCTTCGTCGAGCAATGCAGTGTCACTATGGCGTTTATTGTACGCCGCAAACACATACATACATCACGCCTGTATTCCCGAATGGGCAGGCAGTGGACGCGAAAGGCTACGTTGGCAAAACCATGACTTGTCGTAGTCACTTCTTGCATAGGTATATTTTAGATTTTAGATTAAAAGGTAATAGTGACAGGTTGCTATCCTGTCGCCCAAAGTAAACCTTAACCCATATCCTTAGTCCACGGAAGAAATGGAGAGGTGTTGTTCCAAACCCGACATCATACGGCAAGATAGCGTGACTTTGCAAAATCGCTACCAAGCGCAAACGAAGTTGCAGCAATAAGTATTGTAAGCTAAGCGTATTTATTAGGTTTTCAGTTGGCAGGTATAATAGTGACAGGTTGGGATGGAGAAGTGTTATTCTAAGGGGCCGCGCAGACGACAGACTTTTGTGCGATCGAGTCTGCGGCGCAATAAAAACTCCGAATGGCGCGCAGACAGTTTCCATTCGGAGTTTTTATTGCGCCGCAGACTCGATCGCACAAAAGTCTGTCGTCTGCGCTGCCCCTAAACCTGACACCACAGCAAAACGACACAAGCACAATAGTATAAAATTGATCAAATTGTCCTTCCATAAATATTGTCACAATCTTGCCGCTAACAAGTTTTCTATTTCTACCTCACAATACAAAAGTTAATTACGTTCAAAAGAGTTTCCAGCTAGTCTAGCAACACTGACTCAGCTAGTGCTGCGCTGGCCGCTCGCAATTCTAGGGAAACTGACAACCTGCTACCAATATCCTACATCACTACGACTCTAGCGACTCAACGACTTTGTACTCTAACCATTGCGCTTTGTATATGGAGACTGCTCACTGGCTAGCAGCTGAAACACGCAATGTATTGGACAGTTGCGCTGGCCGCTCGCAATTCTAGGGAAACTGACAACCTTCTACCAATATCCTACATCACTACAACACCAGTGACTCAGTTACTGTGTACTCTATCCCCTGCACCTCGTCTATGGGCACTGCTCACGGGCCAGCAGCTGAAACACGCAATGTATTGGACAGTTAGTGGTGAGGTGAGGAACCAAAAATCGCGGGAAATGACGCTGCCGACTGTGCGGTTTGCGCTTTGGCTGTGCGTCATCAAATCTCGACGCAAGTGTAGGTAAATGAATTTGTACCTAAAATTATCGCAATGATTAAGATAATTATAATTAAGGTAATTATAGTTAATGGATTTTATAGACATATTAATGTTATAAAGTTTTGTTAGTATCGGGTATAACATAATTTTAAACAAAAAAAAACCGACTTCAAATTAGCAATATTTTAAAAGTATTCTGTTTACTGAATGTAAAATCTTGACTTCATCAACAAATTACCGAAAACGCCGTACATCTCCATATAAAATTTGAAGAGTTCCCTCGATTTCTCCAAGATTCCATCATCAGATCCTGGTTTCGTGCCAATGGGACCAATTTCGAGTTATACCCTTAAGATTAAAAAAAAAAATTTGAAAACTGGTCCACGGGTTTTTGAGATATGAGTAACATACACGCAAAAAAAAAAAATAAAAAAAAAATTAGGTCGAATTGAGAACCTCCTCCTTTTTGAAGTCGGTTAAAAACTGTGGTAAGAAGCCAAATAGGCCTTTAACTTAAATACATATTGAAGATACGATAGGAATTTGCTCTACGAAGACTTTTAATCGCATACAACATACATCTACATCACGCCAGTATTCCTAAACAGGGTAGGTAGAGCACATGAAACGCAACATTGACAAAACCATGATATACGATACGTAGCCACTTCTAGCATATTTTTAGGTTAAGACTTTATTTTACTTTGAAAAGTAAGAACGTAAAATAATCTAATGCCCAACTTGCAACATTTTTACTTTTAAGTTTTAAGATAAATGTCGCCTATACCTTATCGGTTTAGGTACTTAAAACAATGCAAACAATCTTGACGTGTCTTTTTATTTAAACGTACACTTTATAAATCGAAATCTTTACATTTTACAATTTAGGAATGAAAAAAATATTTACTTTCATAATTGAATTGTGTAGTGTAACGATTTTCATTTTTAGACTGCGTATTTCAACAAAAAGACATGTCAAGATTGTTTATATTGTTTTAACTACCTAAACAGATAAGGTATAGTCCTGCCGTGATCCTCCGTTGGTATAGATAATAGTCAAGAAGACGGAAAACGTCAGTACTGAAATTAACAATATTTTGGTGTGCCATGTTCGCACAGTTTACTTCAAGAACTTGACATAATTCGCAAATTGGGAAAACTAAAACTCATTTCAAACGGATAACTCACTTTTTAAACGCAGTGTGTTTGGCACTAGAAGGACTACGGACTAGGTCAAAGCATTTGGACCTTAATTTTAAGTGAGTTATCCATATTTTTCTTAGCTCTTGTCATTTTATACAATCATAAATTGTTCGATTCATCTTTCTGTGACACGAATTTTACAAAAAAATACAGTCCACCCTGGGAATGTCTTGATTCACAGAACCTTAGGGTTCTTAGGGCGTCCAGGTTTCCGCATGAACGCACGCTTGTCGCATAGACAGCAAAGGTCAGGGTAAAGTAATAGTTAATGGTTCATTAAACCTAGCTCCTCCGTCAGTGCATTGTGTGCTATCGACACAGCTAGTCGCGGCCTCTCGTGCTAGCCGCCGCTTGCGTGCGCGAGTGGTTCCCGCGCCTCGACTCTCACGCTATTGCGACCACGCTTTGTGAAAACTGGAGACTTTTCTTAACATTTTTTTGACGATTTATTCCATTTTCGGAATGTAATTTCAAAGGATTATTTGACACATATATGAATATATACCATATTGTTTCTTCGTACTGATATTGTTTCTATCTATTCTGGATTCTGCACATGTTTTTAAAGACAGCCGCGGAGAATATTGCGCAGAATGGCGAATAGGGAGGAACAGTAATGGCATAAGTAACACAATCTATTTATTGTCATTGCCATGTGGTGTCGGGTTTAGAATAACACCTTTCCAATTCTTCCGTGGATGTCGTAAAAAGCGTCTAAGGCAATGGTATGTTTGGGCGACAGGCTAACAACCTTTCATTATAGTAGGTACCTCTTAACTTAAAACCTAAAAAATACGCTAGAAGTGGCTACAGAGCGTGAAATAGTCATGCTTATGTCTATGTGGCGTTTCGTATGCTCTGCCTACCCCATTTGGGAATACAGAACACATAATTAGGTCGAACTTACATTACATACATATATAATAGATCGTCTGTCCATCTTATAGGTGTCCTACGCTGCGCTTGCTGGTCGCTGGGTTTTTAGAAGGAATCGTTGAACGACGTGACGTTAATGGGCAGCGCAGACGACAGACTTTTGTGCGATCGAGTCTGCGGCGCAATAAAAACTCTGAATGGAAACTGTCTACGCGCCATTCAGAGTTTTTATTGCGCCGCAGACTCGATCGCATAAAAGTCTGTCGTCTGCGCTGCCCCTATTTCCACGTACCATCGCGAACCAGGACTGTGGAGCCACTTACCTATGTTTGTAACTTGGTCGTGTAGTACTAATCCAATAGCTAACATCTAGTCGGTCACATCGGTCATCGATTACACGTCTAAATTACGAACAGTTGCAAGTGGCTCAACAATCCCGGTTCGTGACTGTACTATATTTTTCTCTGTCCCGCATAGCCTATAACGGATGGAGTCCGTAGCAACAAAAAGTCGGGCGAAGGTCGACGGGCGTAGCGGCGCGGGCGCTGCTTTCGCCGCAGCTTCGGCCGGCGCTGACCCGCTTACAGTGGTCGGCAACAAACTTGGACACGTTATAAGTGGTGGGGGTTATTTCCTGCATCGTTTTTTCCAGTTCGTTTAACCATCTGTTTACCCTAAACGTGGCACTGGATTTTTGAAATCAGGTGCTCTGCCTACCCCTCTTGGGAATACAGGCGTGAGAATATGTATGTATCTGTGTATGTATGTTTTTTCCAGCGAGAGTTGGGTATGACAAACGAAGCATATAAGTAGAATAAATGCGGTAGAAATGAGAGCGTTAAGAAGTATGGAAGGTATATCACTGAAAGACAGAATAAGAAATACTTAGTGTGATAAGAAAAAGAGCTGGTGTGAAAGCAGATATGGTGACTAGGATAGACAAAAGTATGCTTACTCATACTCATACTCATTTATTGGTAACTAGCTTTCCGCCCGCGGCTTCGCCCGCGTGGAACTCGGTTATATTGCGGTATAAAGCACAATTATAAGAAAACTTCTCGTTTCAAACGACACACAGCGCCATCGATCGATATCGATCTATCATCGATCGATATCGATCTATCATCGATTGATATCGATCTATCAAGCAAACTATATTTTTGTTTTCCCTCGGGAACATCAATTTTTTCCGGGATAAAAAGTACCCTATTATTTAATCCGGACTTCTATCCTTATGTCTGCAAAATTTCAAAGCAATCGGTTCAGTAGTTAAGGCGTGAAAGCGGAACAAACAAACAAACAAACAAACTCACTTTCTGACTCTGATATTAGTAAGGATATAACACGAAAAGTGGGCTAAAGAGTCATAGTGCTGATAACTACTTAGGAAAACAAAATGTTGATGCATTTTGTTCTTGTTACGTTTATATACTCAGAGGCGAAAACATGGTCCTCTAGTAAATCCCGGCGTGCTTTCTCAAGTACAAGTTAAAAGCATAATAACCGAATGTACTTTATCTAGTATGAAATGTCTAGTGGAAAATAATCTTGAAGATTGTGTGCGAAAATTCAAAAATACTGGGAATTCTTTTCTGGGTTATAGCATTTAAATTTTTCGTTCAAAGTCGGGACTTAGAGGTTAAAGTATGAAGAAGGGGTTACCTATAGTTTGGGCCAATTTTTGGCCGCTGAGTATTAGATAATTATATTTTAGGAATAAATTCAACACATTCTATGTTCTAAAAAGTGGTCTCTGCCTACCCCTGTGAGAAAGAGGCGTGACGGTATGTGTGTATGTATGTTTTTTCCAGGTGAAATTAATGCACGAATGTACTCCCACCACATAATATCTAGTCAAGTTTATTGCCGACCACTATTGAGTATCTATATTTTTCTGCGTGGTGTCGGGTTTAGAACAACACCCCTCCATTTCTTTCGTGGATATATGTATTAGCGACTAAGGAAGTAGGTTAAGGTATATTTTAGGTGGCAGGCTACCAACCTGTCATTACTATAACTGCCAACTCCAAACCTCAAATATGCTAGAAGTGGCCACAAAACGTGAAATAATCATGGTTTTGTCTACGTCGCGTTTCGTGTGCTCTACCTACCCTATGCGGGATATCTCTATATTTATAAATGTCCGGCAGATAATATGTATATCGTCCTTTTATTTAACCGGACGACCACCTGTCCGGCAAAATACATTTCATGCGTTTGAAAATGCAAAATTATTCAAACCTAAACGCCCGCCCAATTACCTCTATGATGAGAATTAAATGATTTACATTAAACTTGTATTAAATTGTTATTAATGTTTCAGTGTCCCACAGCTGGGCTAAAGCCTCTCCACTGTAGGCTTAGCACGGCAACACGCTCTAGTCGCGTCGCGCGCGTGATAGTCCACCAGTCCCTTTAGCACGACAGGGCGCGAGTAGAGATACGCCCGACATAAACTGTACCTATCACTGTCTAACTAGAGACGTCAAAAAGTGAAGGGTAGACTATACCGCGCGCGATGCGACTAGGGCGTGTTCCGTGCTAAGCCTACTGTCTTTAGTTCGACAATGACAGGTACAGTATCTCGCGCGTATCTCTACTCGGCCCTGCCGTGGTAAGGCTCCTGGTCCTTACCGCATCTTCCTGTGCTGAACCATCACTATACCTGAGACTTTTAGGTACTTAAAAAAAGGTAAACAAACCCGCCAAAGTCAAAAATCACGTAAGGTATGTGTTGCAACATTAAATCGGGTTTGTTTAACTTTTTTTAAGTACCTAAAAGTCTGAACTGTAGGGGTGGTTCACTCCGCAGTTCAGGAACGCTCCGAAGACGAGACCTCGTGAAAGGTCTATGGCAAGCGGTACCGGTAGAAAGAGATAGCAATATTTTTAAGCCTAAGCATATTCGGCAGTGGGCCTTCTGGACATAGACTATTACACCTATTCTGTGCCATCACCGGCCAATCTTTTAATTCTGCATCTAGGTCGTTTTGCCATCTTTACCAATTTTTGGTTAGTGAAATGGTTGGTATAGTAACGGCACTTGAAACTTCTAAGCGCTGCCCTCGCGTCATTCTTTGTTTGACAAACAAAAAAAAAACGTGTAGCTATAATATTTTTTAACAATCTAAGCATGTGAACCTTACAATCCGCTTTGGCTTGCGTGGAAACCTAAACACAAGCCCTCTGGAACTGAGAAGAGGCCTATGCCCAGACGTACCAAACCCTAAATTATGACGATGATCATAACCTCTAGCAGTCTTTAATCCATTTATAAACGGTGACATCACTTCTTGACGTCCGTCAGACGAGACGTTAGATATTCTGTGCAATTTCTTATAGCGAATATTCCCGGTTATTTCGGGGTCGGCGAACAATATGGAATTATCGCAATTAGAAAATAGAAAAGGTAAGGAAATTAGGAAAGCCCGCGTTATGGGCCCGATCGATCGCGCCGCGGCTCGGCTTTCAACGCTATACCTGCCAGTTAGTGTTTCAGATTATTTTTAGGATTTTAGGAAATCACAATAACACAAATGGTTGTACAATCGAACCAACTGATCCCTGACCCACCGTAGAACGTTGTCACAATAACCGTCATAAACATTTCCTTTGTCAAGCTAATGCAATGTCACTATGACGTTCACTGTGAATAGGTTCTATGGTGGGTCAGGAATCAATTGGTTCAATGGTACTAACGGCAGATCGCTCTACTCAGAGACAGGTAAATGACAGTTAATGATTACGTTTATGTAAAGGTATGAGAGTTGTATCGTTTTTCCTAAGCCGTACTGTGGAAAGACTGTGTATTGGAACGGCCAAAAGCCTGCGCTTGGGTCGGTCTACCGTCATGAGAATTTACTGTTGCTAATTAACAAATTAAAACATACGCCATTTAACTGTAATGAAAACATACATCACGAAGGTAACCATTTCTTCTGTGGACGTCGTAAGCGGTAACTGATGAAAATCGGCTATGGTATGTTATGGGGCGGCTTTTGTGTGCTCTGTCTACTCTCTCTTCAGCACCAGCCTGCTTACTTCAACTTACTTAAATAGGTACTTCCTAATAATAAAAAACCGGCCAAGTGCGAGTCGGAGTTGCGCACGAAGGGTTCGTTTCCGTACCAAAAAAAAAGCTAAAAAAAATTACATGATTTTTATATGGGATTATTAATATAATTTTGATTTTAGTATTTCGTCGCTGTTCCTGCAGAAATCGCTATGTGCATTTTTTCGATTTTTGGTTTTTTATGCCATTTTGAACCTTAGGTCCATATACGTATGCTTTAAAAACGGCGTGAAGCTATCTTTATTATTTCTGCACGTGAAAAAATAACCATGTGAAGTTTGTATGTCAAAATGTTCCTTTAAAAACTCCTTAAAAATAACTAAGTGTCACTAATCACATAGCGGGACCGTTTCATATTCGTATCACGCGAAAATTTGGTCCGATATGTGTCTTTCGGAGCACACATAGCGAATTAATTCGATCGTTCGTTCGCGTTCGACATGTGTTTTTCGGCACATAGTGATATTTTAGTACGAGAGGGCTTAAATATTTATCGCTATGTAACAAATTTCTGTTTTTCTATGCGTATAAAATTCAGTTTTCACTATATCTTTTTAAAACTATTATCATTTCATGTACAAAATCACAAGGCAATAGCACAAAAAAAATTACTAACTTTCCATACATGGTTAATGAGGAAATCAGTTTTTTGTGTCTCCTGAAAAGTTGGTTAAAAACACATAGCGATTTCTGCAGGAACAGCGACGATTTGTTGTTATAGCGGCAACAGAAATACATCATCTCTGAAAATTTCAATTGCCTAGCTCTTACCGTTCCTGAGGTACAGCCTGGTGACAGACGGACAGACAAAAAGACAGCAGACAGACAGTGAAGTCTCAGTAATAGGGTCCCGTTTTCAACCTTTGTGTACGGAGCACTAAAAACTGAAATAAACATGCTAATGTCGTAGTTAATTACTATTTTGGTACTTACCGACATTACATAATTAAATAAACCAAAGAACTCATAACCACTGAAAGAAACTTATAACTACAGTAAAAGGCGAATAAACTCGATTCGTTTATAAAATGTTGTAATTACAATGAGTAGATTATTTTTCAGGGAAATTGGGACTTTTTCGAGAGCACATTTATCGCCACATCGATTTTATTACTTTGCAGCATCAATCAATAGTCGAAATGGCAGCTAATTTGGGCACTCGAATATAGCAAATGATTACTGAGAATTAATTGGAAACATTATTACTGGAACATGCAAGCCGTGTAATTAGGGGAATTAGTCTAGTTGTGAACAGTTCAACATGCGTCAGTGTATAAAAAATGGTTTAGAGATGAGGTTTGAACCTACGGGCAAGGTATTATAAGGTATAGGGCGTGGTATTTCCAACTGAACTACCCTTAACCCCCCAGGTTGCATCACTTGAAGCATAAGACGTCCTCTGTGGAACATAGGCCTCCCCTTTAGACTTCCATAAGTATCTGTTGGAAGTGACCTGCATCCAGCGTTTTCCGGCGACCTTTATCAAGTCGTCCGTCCATCTTGTAGGTAAACGCCCTGCGCTGCGCTTGCTGGTCCGTGGTCTCTACTCGAGCACTTTTCGACCCCATCGGCTATCTTCGTGCAATGTGGCCTGCCCATTGCCACTTGTATTTGCTAATCCGATGGGCAACATGGTTGGCAACATGTGACTACCTACTCCAGGAAAATAATCGTGCATTTCATGATATGGACAGTTCTACGATAAGGCTACGAAAGATACATTTTAAGACCTATCATATTATATTGAAGTCGTCTCCCACTTTGAACAACAAATGTTTTTAAGAAACATAATCAATCAAACTTTCATTCAATTTGTATGTATGTAAGTTTGTAAGTATTTGTTCTAGAAGTGAACTCTGTACATATAAACAAGGATGGCAGCGAATTGAATGGATTTCCCATGCGAGCGTGGAAAGCAGTGTTATTAAAATTTGCAGTTAATTTCGAGCTGATTACGGCGGGAAATGGGATGTGGATCTAATAGCGGCCACAATTGGACTTTGGCTTTTGGGGTTCCGTACAAAGGAAGCTAATACAAAAACGGTAGGAGACAAAATGCCCTCAAAACCTCTTTCGGAATACCTAAGGGTCTACATACGACAGACTATCCCTGACGCACTTTTTAGTCTGTGAAAATAGAACCTATGCAAAAAATTCCGGTGCACAATGCATACAATCCATGCAGACTTTTTGTGTGCCGTAGACTCGATCGCACAAAAAGTCTGTCATCTGCGCTGCGCCTAAAGGACTCGGCGATTTTCTCGCAAGAATCAGCAGAGGATCACGGCGACGAAGACATTTCACGTAAAGTAGGTGTTTCACTATTCGATGCTTCGTCAACAATTGAACATTATCAATCTTAATTCAATGGAAATAAGAATGAAAGCATTGCGTCAACCACTAAAATTAATTTGTCGAAGATTGGGTTGTAAGTTACCAGTGGTATCGAAGGAATGTCAAGAAAATGACATTTATATTTGAAAAGGTAAATCGTCGTGATATTTAAGATACGGAACCTGTAAAATCGTCGCATGTTTTCTTCTTGGACTTTTATCCAGACAAAAAACAATGTCGATCTATTTCTATTCCGATATAATTTTATCCACTCGCAAAAGCGTAGAGTTAATTCATGCTAGAGCAGATAGAGTCGATTCCTTTTAAATATATCGTAGAGCGCGCACGGAATCAGAATAGAAACTCTATTCCCAGAAATAGAGCTGCATCTGCATTATCACAATTAAAACTGGCAGAGGAAATCTTTAATAAAATATCATTTAAACAGTTGTGGTGTAGGGTAACTCGTTATCATTAAAGAGGTACGAAAATAAACAGTAAATATACTAGTGAAGATGAATTTATGTTCAAGTATTCATTCGTTCAGACAAAACCATGACAATTTCTAGCATATATTTTTTAAGGTTTTGAGTTGGCAATGTTCAAAATATGTAGGTACGGACAGCTGCAGAGAAAGGTAACCCCCTAGCAATGAAACATTGTATGGGCGGGGGGTTACTTTTCTCTGCAGCTGACTGTACCTAACACTTTTATTGTACGTTTTTGGGTGTATTTAACCAAATGAGAATAAAAATTTGTCACTGAATAAGTCACTCTACACTCGTAAGAAATTATATTCTTTATTGGTTTGTGGGAAAGACTCCATTAGAGAGATCTCTCTCCAGGCAGATGTTATGCCTGGGGACCGAAGTCCACAAAGAGGAAATTGGGAGTTGTATTTATGCAACCGTTCGTCGAAACTTCGTTAGCGCGATGTAGAACCGTTTAGTTCGGGCATTCGACGCATGTGGCGCTGGGGCGCTACAGGTTGAATCGACCCTTAGTCCCTTTGCCTATCTTAGGTTTTTAAGAAACTAGACGAAAGAGGTTTAATAATGACAGCAAACTTAACCAATTATTGTGTGAGAGCAACACGACCAGGCGTTATTTGAATGGTTGATCTCGATCTGATGATGAGCTCAGATTGAGTGGGAAATGCACTAAATACTTAGTAAATTTACTAATATTACTAATAGTCAAAATTTGCTTGGATTTCCTCGCTATAGTCATTCGCTAGAAACCCGCTCTGTGATGTCCGCTGTGCATTTTCACAAGACAGCGGCCAGAGAAGAGAAAGTGTCGGCTAGCTCGAGAAACTTCGTGTCATTCGCTGGTTTCATATCTTGCTGCAGCTTGCTTCAGCTGTAAAATATATAAAGTACAATAAAAAACTGAATGTTTAGCAGGTAGATAAAATACTGGAATTATTCAAGGTATTGTGGCGACCCTAGCGCCACCTATCATCCAATAGTAGAACTTCCTCCACAAACATCAACCGTGAGTGTTTGACATCGCGCTAATGAAGTTTCGAAGATAAAAACAACTTCCAACTTTTTCTCTGTGGCATAATATTTGCCTGGAGAAAGATGTATTTCCATGAAAAGAAAGAAATACACTAATTCGCCACAGAAACAAGCAATAAAATGGGAAAACCTTAGTATAAAATTGGATATCGTTGTTCAAGCAAACTGCTACCTGACTGTTAAAGAATAATTTTCCTCAAATTACAGAAATAGCAAGTGAATGTTGGCTTAGTCTTTATTCTATTTAAGGTATTTATGTGGTTAATCCTTTCGTTAATTTAAATTTATAATGTCAAAGCACGTTCATTTTCAAAAATAGATTAATACATTTCATCATTCCTGTGTGTTGTTGGGTTTAGAATAACTTCCATGGATGTCATAAGAAGCGACTAAGGAAATACAGCTATATTTTAGGCGACAGGCTAGCAACCTGTAGCCGTTGTACCTACCTTTTGACTTAAACCTAATTAATATGAAGTAGAAGTGGTTACAAATCGTGAAATAGTTATGATTTTTGTCTGTGTACCTTTCGTGTACATGTATTTATGTACTAGTTTCCGTTGTACTACAAAACGAAAACGAACTTCTGAAACACATGAAAAATTTAAAATGGTTCCACAAAATCACTCCTCAACCTCGACACGGTCCTAAAAAAGACCATTCCCTTCTTTCCTCATACCCCAGACAGACTTGGACGACTGTCTGAAAGATAACGTGAGCAGGAATACCGTATTCGACTACTTAGTAATGATGAGTAAGCTTGGGCAGCACTTGGTTTGGAGTCCTATTTTCCTGCCAACCATGAGTCACACTGGGGCGTCCGATTTCATACACATTCGCGCACACGTAGCTGACACTAAACACAACTATAACACACGCCTGTGCTCACAAATGTGGTAGGCAGAGCACACCAAACGTGGTGACAAGACCATAATTATGACTACTTCAGCAGCTTCTAGCTTAATTTTAGGTTTGAAAAAAGATAGAAAAGGTATAATAGTGACAGGTTGCTAGTTTGTTGCCTAAAGTATACCTACACCTATTTCCTTAGTCGCCTCTTATGATATAAAATAGGATAGATGACTGTGAAATGCAGTTAGGAAAAAGTACTGTCAGGAAAAATTCTCGTGTCGAAAAGGTTTTTATGTTGCTCATGATGTTAGTATGTTGTTAACGACAACAAATGCCAGTTAAATCACAGTGACGTTATCGTGAGATATAAGTATGATACATACCTACCTACCTAAGTGCAAAAGTAGGTAAGTTCTCACAAATTCTGCTGTCGACTACTTGAAAATATCACTAAGTTGAGGAGTTACTTACTTTCCGCTCTCAAATAAACTTATTAAACAACATTTTACTTAAAAACTATACCAAACCAAACTCTAGCAATCTAGACTACCCTACTATACTCGTAAACAGAAGTTGTGAGTTGCTCGTTTTCAACACTACTTAACGGACACAACTTTTTGACATTTTTGACTGCTTGAACCGAAGAATACTTCGGTAAGCTTAAAAGCCAGAAGACTAAAACCATCCACGAAAAAGACAGTGATCTTCACAAAGATCCAGATAGATACTCGATATTGACTTGAGAGGTAGGTCTGTGAAAATATACGTCGAAACTGCAGACGAGAAATCTTCCAATGAAGTTATAAGGGCTCTAACGCTTCCAGTAAAGAACCTTCCAAATTAAATAGACATCACGTCTCTTTTACCGAAAGAGAATTATAAATAACCGAAAACCTTTTTGGAATATCGAAAATGAATACAAATTTGTAACCGCGTTCTACTGACTGAGTTAAAAGTTGCAACTGTTGATTAGTTAAGTAACTCCTAATCAATGTTTAATTATTGTTGGAAGTTTCAAGATTCGGGGCGGGACGTCAAAAAAGTTTCGTTTTGATTTGTAAATGTTCAACTCCGGTAAGTAGTTGCCGGCTAACTTGATATAGGAAGGTGCTTCTAGACTAAGAAAAGCTACTTCTTTACAACTGCGAATATCGTAGCATTTGAGTAGGTACTGGTGGCCTTACTTATAGGGAACTATTGAGAAGTATTGATATGATGGAACGTCGTAACGTGCAGACCTAAAATGCCTAAATGTTCTGGTAGAGTTTTAACTACTATTTTTGCTCCCAAACTTAATTTGTTTTAAGTACATTTCGATTCAAAAATGTTCTATGAGTTAGTTTAATTTTAATCTCTTAGGGCCTTAAAATCTCGATATAGTAATACTGGAATCATGATTAAAAATTTTGCTGAAGGTCGGAATAAATGTCTAAATCTCTATCATTTTTTTTCTTCTTATTATTTGTCTCATATTTTGCGACAAACACAACAAATCCAAGATCATGAAAATCATACGCTCGTAAAAATAGACTAACCCGACTCTATTTTTACGTTTCTATAGATAAAAAAAAAAACATTTTCACGCAATAACTCCCACACTTTTTTTGCGCGAAGAGCCATAGAAAATGAGTTCCATACAGCCCGTAGCCTTGGCCGGCCTCCCCGGGCACTTCCGGCGACCACTTCCGGGAAGCCGCGCTAGACTCCCAATAATTACTGCCACAAAATAATTAACTATCGAGCTAGATTTTCTTTTGTTTTGCGCCTGAATTCATATGAGAACTGTTAGCAATGATTGTGATTTAAGAAGTCCATTCGGTTGAATTTTACATCTACAGTATACATACAACTTTACTGTGTGCCTGTGTTCCCAAATGGACTAGGCAGAGACACGAAACGTGACATAGACAAAATTTTTTTGGTTCACTTGCGTCACCAAGACATATCTGTTATAGTTGTAAGATTTTTTTTTGTTACTTTTGTATAGTGATGGTTTAGACCTAAAAATAATCATTTTTCTTTCTTTTTCTGCCTACTCCATTTGAGATTACAAGCGTGATGTATTTAAACATCATCCGAAATGTAAGGTCGTAACAACGTGGCTCCATAATTTTTTTAGAAACCCTAAAAATTATCGATCATGGTCTCCATCCTACGTCGTGGCCTTCAGAACAGAGGCTGGCATCAAATTGGAGATGATTTAAGGCGCTGGGCAGCCAGAGTAAATCGCGCCTCCGCGTCGTGCCCCGCGCCCCTTTCAGTAGATTAAATTTTCGAAGGATCTTGTGCTCGAGCATCATTATGTTAATTAATTAGCCAGTTTAATTTAACACGGAAATCGCCTTATTTTGTTTATCTATTTCTTTTTGCAAAGAAACTGACAATAAAACCAAAGATCGGAATAATTACGGGCAGGAGAATTTCATGCACTATAAATAGTGCACGCAGTAAGATAGTCCATCAAAAGATTTAAAAGTCAAAAGGCGACTAGAAAAGGGCATCCCTGCTGAATTTAATTATGGCAACATCAATGATGCAATCAGGTCAACGACCCGAAACTTTTAAACCTTCATTACGAACGTCATTACGTTTTAAATTTTCATGAAACATGACCACCATTTTGTTTATTCCCGCGCCAGCTGAAATATTCATCCCGCGCGTTCTGAGTTCGTTCAGAATCCAATAATTTTGCCTGTGATATTCTGGAGTGAGAAACCAAAATAGATAGGCCGGAGTTGTTCTTTGTAGCAGCCCCTAAATAGAGAACGTGTAATAGGAAAGGGAGGCCCGAGGGCGACCCTCCTCCGCGCATGCGCCCCGCGCGACACACTAATATCGGTTTTATTAGAATGTTTTACTTGTTTTTCATGGTAATGCCATAGTGTTTTAATCAGGTTCGAGTTTTTACTACTACCTTTGCTGTAACCCAATTCTATCAACTTCCGACGAGGGAAAACATCTTCAAAAATACCTTCCCGTCTTATTCAAGTAAGTATAGTAAAGTAGAATATTTGATGAATGTCAGAAATTATAACTATTTATGTAAAATATCTGTCAAAACGACAAAAAAAAGAATATTAGATCGGATCCGTACATTAATCCCGCAACTTCTTACTTGATATCATACCTAGGTATTAATAAAAAAACTCCAAGTATCATTCGATCATCGAAACGTGGGTAAACTATAGTTAGCCCGTCGGTTGGGGTGCCGCGGCCGTCATACGCGCGGCAGATGTGCGGCGCACATGGCGGGGCTGCGTACAATGGAACGCAATATTCTGTGATGGCGGCGGCACTTTCCCGCTCTTTTCACTTTGTTGGCGGCCGGAGAGATGGCGCGCAGCGCTGCGTGGCGCGAATTTCCTTAACGCGATTTGGTGCGAAGATCAATAAAATAGTTCTCTTTTACCGCGCTGTTATGTATAAAGCAGCAAATATTTCAATTTAGTTCTTAAGTATAGTTAAAAATACATAGTAGAACTAGCATTGGGTTTTTAGCTGTTCATACATACAATACATCAGACATCACGCTTCCCAAATGGGGTAGTGGGTTTTCCCGAATAGAGTAATTAATCAGAGCACATGCAACGTTAAAAAGCCAAAACGATGATTATTTCACGTTTCTTAGCCACTTTTAGCATAATTTTAAGTTTAAACATAGATAAGGTATTAGTGACAGGTTGCTAGCATATCGCCTAAAGCATACCTAAACCTGTTCCTGAGTTGCCTCTTACGACATCCGTAGAAGAAATGGAGAGGTGATATTTTAAATTCGACACCAGACTGTTACACGATTAGATGTCCCTTTCTTTTTTTGGCTTATAGCTAAATCAAAGGATAATTGTACAAATTTTATAAATGTACAGGATATTTTCTTATGTGTGTGTAAACTCGTTTGCATTACACTTGAATCATAAGTATATAAATGGACTTGAAGTTAATTCATCCACTCTGTATTTCAGCATTTTAGTAGCAAAAAAGTAATCTACAGGATGCAGTAAATAAACCGGCTGACAAGATACCCTTGGTCCTAAAAAATCAATTGAAAATTTATTAGCCTTAAGATTGGTAGCCCGAAATATTTCGGCGTGCCTACAATTTTTCTTGAGCTTACTGTAGTGATACAGTCAGCTTCATAAGTACTTAGCTGAAGTGAATACTTCGTTAAAAAACTATTAATACAATGTGTCACAGTATAAAACTCTATAGCCATTTCGGAGGCTGTCTTTAGTATGTGTTTTTCAAAATTAAAAAAAACCCTTACATCAAACGTCATGGTGACATTACATGGCTGTCAATGGAAATCATTAGCTATTTTGTTTATTCTCAATAAGAAGGCAAAAAAGCTAACATTAATACTCGCCTAAGGTAACGGCACCAGTTATGGACGGTTTAAGTTGACAAGCACCAGTGATGGGCACTTCATTCATAATTTAAAGACCATAGAGTTGTGAATTCATTGTTGTAAAACAAATGACTTTTCCTTAGTGGGTAGTAAATAAGAGTCATTGTCCATTACTGGTTCTGTGTCCATCACCGGTGACTTTACCTTATATAGTTACTACCCACCCTCTGTACTCCTATCATAGACCTATCACATACTATCATAATTATTATTACGATGAATTACAGTGAAAATATATTTTTTTTAATTAGTACCCTGTTATAGCTACAATCACACTTTTTTATAGTAAAAGAAAAAACTACGTGAGTCAGTGTCCAGAATGATCCACAAATAAATGATTGTTAAAACAACATCAAAACCGTTTGACAGTTTTTGAGTTTATCGTATTTAAACAGACAGATAATGACGGCACTGGATTATGGTTTATGTTTGAGGTTGATAGTTTATAATAGTTTAGGGAGTTTACAACGATACATACATACATATAATCACGTCTGTGTTCCCAAATGGAGTAGGCAGAGCATACCAAACGTGACATAGACAAAACCGTGACTACATAAATATATCTAATGATATCAACTATACTATAGGTTAAGGTATACTTTAGGCGACAGGCTAGCAACCTGTCACTTTTGTACCTGCCACCTAAAAACCTAAAAAAAAATATTATGCTAGAAGTGGCCGCAAAACGTGAAATAGTTATCGTTTTGTCTATGTAGCGTTTTTTGTGCTCTGCCTGCCCCGTTTGGGAATACAGGCGTGATTGTATGTATGTATCAACTGTACTTAAGCATTATAGTATGAATAGTAGCGCCATCTATTTATAGCCCAAAAACATGCATACATAGGTACATACACCACACCTGTATTCCTAAATGGGCTAGGCATAGCACACGAAACTCTACTTAGACCAAAATCACGACTATTTTACGGTTCGAAGCCACTTCCAGTATATTTTAAGGTTTTAAGTTATAAGTTACAATACTGACAGGTTTCTAACCTGTCACCTAACATATCTTAACCTATTTCCTTAGTCGCCTCTTACGACATCCACGGAAGAAAAGGAGAGGTGTTATTCTAAATCCGACACCACACGGCACACCGCAGCCCGAAAAACATATCTAAAAATAATTAAATAGTTAAACATATTCAACAGTGGCAATTGCTAAGTAGAAATGACTTATTCATAACACAGTTTGTGGCAAGAATAAAATTGGAACACGCAGGACTCTACGCCTTGGCGCATACAATCACCGGCTGGTCCCGTTAGCTTTATGGATCCTACATTCTTTCCTACCGCGGTGACAGTACGCTTTTAAATAAGAAACAAAGAAACTGCTATATTCGACTGTCAAATTCTAGGCATCTGGTAATGTAGATTTAAAGCATCAAAATTTACACTACTAACTTCTAACGCCACTACTTGGAGCCATTAGACGAACAGATGGAATGACCTCAAAACTGATTCTGATATTAATAACAACTTCGTCGTTTTCGTCGGTAATGCAGTTTGCTTTATGTACCTACTTCAAAATATTTCACACTGACTAAATTTGCCAATAACTTATTAGCGCACAACAATATTTGTTAATAGATTGATGTATTGGAATGAAATGGATGTCAAATCATTATCTAGGTAAGCATTTAGGCAAATTATTGTTATTTTCTATTATTTCTATAGATAAACTTCAATTTTATTTAATAATTATTTTTCACTAATGCAAAGAAGTCATTCGACATTTGCCTATAGTTGTGTGCGCCGACCACGGCCGCGCTCGTCATTACGCCGATGGTCAACCGGTTTGTGATCGCATCAGAAAAACAGCTGCCCCCGTACCACGAGACCGCTCTCGCCGCACACAACCCAACTCAAGCAGCCAGAAACGCGAGCAACGAGTCCAAACGCTCATAATTCGGGTACCGTGGTACCGGCCGTCCGATATGCGCGGTCGTGGAGAGCGCCACAAATTCGGTGTCAAAAATTTATACCGCGCTGCGAATAATGTTTTAAACGCACCGTTTTACTGTTTACTTGAACAATGCGCTGTCATACCGGAACAGCGTGCTACGACGGCTACGGAGCTACGAGCTTGCATTTGCAGTGATGCGAGTATCAATTGTTATTTTCACGTCATCGCATAGATCGATTCGACCGATGTATTGAATTCTGAGGGCTCGTATACTCGAGAAGACAATAAAGCTGACGTTTTCCAGAACCAACTTAACGTATTTTTATACTGTCTGATACATAACACTGTATTAGTTTTTACCTAGGTCGGTGCAAACCATCCTGAATATTACGAGTCAATTATCAATTTTTCAACGACACTAGCAGAGCTTGTAATGTGCATGTACTTTTCGGTTGCATTATTCAAACAAGAGCATATAAGTTCATTCCTTCGTCATCATAATGGTTCCCTTTTAAATCCAATATCCAATATTATATTCGTAACGAATTTCTTTTTTCGACTGAAAGGCTGTGTGCTGTGTACCCATAGCCAGTCATAAATTAAAAAAAATCTAAAGAGCGCCAAAACAAAATGTGATCGCATCTATAAAACGAAAGTCGTAATTCAAACCGTGTCTCCTCAAAAATTATGGGTACTTGTTTGACGTATTAAAACTCGTAGTTTTCTTAGAACTAAGCCTTCATTCTACAAAAACACCTGCCGCTGCACGCTGTCCGTAGGAATCATGAGCCGTGTTTACCTTTCGAACGATATCGTAAAACTTTGCAATTAGAATCGTGTAAATCCAACAATAGGTAGGTAGGTAGAGGGTGTGCAAGGACGCAAGGGGCGCCGGGGCGCCGGGTCGCGCGAGGGCGCTCCGCAAGGGTACGGGGACGAACGCTCGTTATGGACATCTTCTGTTCACGAGAACGTTCTAACTCTGATCAAAACGCGCTAATAAGGGAACTTGGTGGCTTTTGACTAACCTAACCTAACTGTAATCATATTATTCGTAATCGCTTTTTTTAAAGTGAAAATCACAAAATTTTGGAACATTATGAAAATGACTGTAATAATAACTTGATAAATTAAAAAAACTACTTTTTTCATTCAAACGTTTAGGTACACGAATAGGTATTAAAAAAATCCTGGTGTTGATGACACAAATAAAGAAAATCCCATCGGCTCACTACTTTTAGGAGTTACGGTAGCACAACGGAACAAACATGCGTGTTAAAAGTTATGTAAAGCACTCACATTTTAATTTGGGGGTCAAAACTCAAAACTGCAAGTTCGTGAAAGTAAATTGCACAGAAATGCAAACACAGAAGTAGAAACTAAGTTTTAAACGTCGTATCTTTTCCGAATAATTAAATTGCACAAAAAAATACCTACTTGGTACGAAAATTCCACGCTATTACAGTTCGTATGTGAACAACATACGCCGACTATTATTCATTGTTTTACTGTCCGCCATCTTATTAGCAAATCCTGCCGCAAAGCAGCAGTGCTGCACTGTTGTGTTCCTACAATTAGTACAGTCTCCGGTAAGTTACATAGTCGGATTTTTTGTAGTTAGGGTAATGTTCGCGTATCGCTTTTTCCAGGGGATTAAAGACCGGGTACTATAAGTAAGGTAAATGTACCAATGGTCGACGCCTCAACGCCCAGTAGATGACACGCATCTGTCACCTGTCTTACTACGACATAAGGTTGCAAGTGCCATGTATTGGGTCAGTGTCGAGCACAGGGACGTTTAGATTAGCTACGCATCTGCAACACGTCTGGTATTGGGGTTGATTATAGGCGATGATGATTTCTTATCGTCAGTTGACCTACTTAGATACTTTTCTTCCGTGCTTGTACTGTTAAAAATAAACGTAGGTACCTAACATTCAACAAATTACTAAACTTATAAAAGTTAAAATTGGTACTTACAATTTCATATAGAAATGTAAGTACGCAATGATAAACAAAAATTAACAATGGAAGGACAATTTTAGAAAGTATTGTTCTTATAAATTTATATTTACCTACTTATTATGCACGCCTGTATTTCCAAAAGAGGTAAACTCAGACAATTGTACATCTACAATGCAATGCAACTTGACCATAGGCAAAATTACCATAGATAAATAAATGAAAAAAAGAAATTCTAAATTCTATCACTCTTTGTCAAAGTGAAATGAGTCAAGTGTCGGTTTTAGAAAAACACCTCTCCATTTCTTCCGTGGATGTCGTAAGAAGCGACCGTGGAATTAGGTTAGGATATACTTTAGGCGACAGGCTAGCAACCTGTCACTATTTTACTGCCAACTCGAAACTCAAAACCTAAAAAATATGCTAGTGGTGGCCACGAAACGTGAAATAGTCATGGTTTTGTCTTTGTAGCGTTTCATGCGCTCTGCCTACCCCATTAGGAAATACAGGCGTGATGTACCTAGGTATGTATGATTTTTCATCATTCAAATTTAAGCCATGTCACTGTGACAAAGAGTGCCCATGCCATAATACTAGTACAGCGTCGAGCCACAGTATTAGATACGATTTTGTGTCGTCTGTTGTATGTGTGAGTAATGTGTGCGAATAGAGATTCTAATTTTAAAATTTGTAATATATCGTAGAGTTTGCAAACTCATTATTTGCTTATCTTTCAATTTGAATTATTCCTGTCCACTTATGATTGACACGACTGTCACAATAAAATACAAATACTTGTCAATATCAAATAATTGTGATCGTATTTTTGCATCGTTTATTGCAAACTGTACACAACTACATACAACAGGCGACTTAATGAAAGCCACGGATACATTAGGGGACAAATGTGCCGCGACACGTGTCGCGCGACATGTCGAGCGAAGTCCGGCGACGACGCGCTACATCGCTCGACATGTCGCGCTACACGTGTATATACGCGGATATAAGTCGCGCGACATGTCGAGGGAAGTCCGGCGACGTCGCGCTACATGCTCGACATGTCGCGCGACACGTGTCGCGGCACATTTGTCCCCTAATGTACCTATCTTTGGCTTAAGTTTTTCACCTATAGGTACTTACTCTTCACCCGTTCCTATACAATCGAACCACTATAGAACATTGTCACAATAAACGTAATACATGCCACTACAATGATTGTTATAATGTTCATCGGTGGGTTAGAATTAGAAACAATTGATTTGGTAGTTATTCTACTACAGTTACTTATTACTATGTTACTATATGATCCAGTCAATAGAAACGAATTAAAGGGTTTACCTAGAAAGATTTCCGGGAGTTTTGAAAATTGGTGAATTTATAGATTTTGATGTGCTCTTTCCGAATTTCAACTTTGCCACCTCGTATCTTTGCCGCTAACGCCGCCATATTGGAAAAATGGCGCGTAAAAGCAGTTTTTTGAAAATATCTCCTGTCTGACTAATTTTACGATAAAACAGTGTACATATTACAAAATAAAACTAGAGGCAATTGCCTACAATTTATGTCTTAGTGTTTATTCAATAAAGTCCATAGTTTTGGCGTACGAGCGCCACAAAGTACACTTCGCAAATTGTGTTGGTAAGCGCATAACTCAACAACGCCTGGACCAATTTGGCCAATTCTTTTTTTTAAATGTTTGTTGAAGTTCAGGGAATCTTTATACGGTGATAAAGTATTAAAATATCGAAAATATTGTTATCCTATACAAACTTTATCGACTCGAAAAAACCGTAAGCACCGTAGGAATTCAGACATCTTACACGTTTTTGGTAAAATGGTCTCTACTTTAGCTCAAAAAAGACGCAAGCGCTGCAAAATTTCATACGTCTCACGCTTTTTTGCGAGCAGAATAGAAGTACCTATTTCGTTCATTATACGAGCACTGAAGTCGTTAAAGCGATAGTTTCTTACATATAGTTAATGAATTAGCCCTTAGATATTTATAACTCCATAAGATACGACTGTCGAAACCTCTATTGAATGACAAAAGACAAGCTGAGTTTTTCGTTGAGTAGTGTTGGAGTACACTTTGTGGCGCTCGTATACCAAAACTATTGACTTTATGAAATAAACACTCAGACATAAATTGTAGGAAATTGTCTCTAGTTTTATTTTGTACGACACAGTTTTATTGTAAATTGAGTCAGACAGGAGATATTGTCAAAAAACTGATTTTACGCGCCATTTTTCCAATATGGCGGCGTTAGCGGCATAGATACGAGGTGGCAAAGTAGAAATTCAGATAGAGCACCTCAAAATCTATAATATTACCAATTTTCAAAACTCCCGGAAATCATTCCAGGCAAAACTACCCAATGATCAGGCTAATACTACTAGCACTTAATTTAACTCTGGAAGTTCGTTTTGGAAAAACAGTTCTGCGAATAATTAAGATGAGATTCGGATTTGTTTTTTTCTTAAAATCTTAACATAATAATAAAAGACTTACGAAACCGTCTTATATGATCTTAACGTCCCAATGATTTAAAATACGAACGCCATCTAGCGATACCAACTGACAACAAATCCACAATTGGCTGTAAAGATTTCACCAAGAAACTAAAAAAACAAAACACAAACCGCCTAAATGTTTTCTAGTTTCACAAAACAAAATACACAATCACGCCTATGTTCCAAAATTGGGTAGGCAGAGCATAAGAAACGTGAAATGGACAAAACCATGATTATGAATATTTCACGCATCGCAAACACTTCTAGCATAATTTTAAGTTTGAAAACAGATGGAAGAGCTATTATCATAGTGACAGGTTGCTATTCTGTCGCTTAAAACTTACCTAAACCTATTTCCTCAGTCGCCTCTTACGACACCCACGGAAAAAATGGACCCTAAAGCATACCTACACCCATTTCAGTCGCCTCGTACGACATCCACGTAAGAAATGGAGAGGTGCAAACAAAACCCAATCCGCCTAAATGTTTTCTAGTTTCCCAATTATGACAAAAATATGTTTTTAATCAATAAGAGAAGAATATGTCGCGTAGGATGCTGGTAATGAGATGCTCGTTAATTTGATCCTTCGAGCCGGATGAGTACAGCGTTGGCTGCGCGCACTGCTTATCAGAGCTATCGGCTGTGATAAGATATTTAGCGTGTTAACGCGAATGTAGAAGTATGGTATCGTTTTTATTTGCAGTTAAAATCGGTACCGGTGATGCACTGGATTTTTAATCAAAAGACAAATATGTTTTTTTTTGTAATAAAGTATAAATAATTCAGCCAGTGGTAAGTCTAAAAACTGACTATCTTAAGTTGAAAAATATGTTATCGATTTGGTGTTCGGATTCGTTTAACAATATTGTATGAGAATGTTTTTTTGTCAAATATCTCGCGGATGTTTCTTTGGTTGCACTTTGGATGCTCATTATGTGGGTACGCATAGCTGTAAAATCCTGGAATTTAAGATGATAAGTGGGTCATAGGTACATATTAAATTAAATCGATGTCGTAACAGCCTCCAAAATATACATTAGTTTGTAGTTTCCTTCCAGTTAATCGATGTCACAGTACCTAATCATGACTCCTATCACATATGTATGTAATTACATGATCGCAAATCGAAGTCAGTTATTTGTTTAAAAATCTAGGATCGACAGAATTTATTCAACAAAAACGACGTTTTAGGACCTGTTGTTTGATGCATAGTCAGTTAAGCCAACTAATAGTTAAAACTGCACAAATTTCCGTATACAAATTTTCTCAAATTGCCTGAACTAAGTGCAAAAATGGCCAAGACGTAACATTTTGAAAGTCCGCGCCACTGCCCGACTGTTTAGAGGTTAGCCGAATAGGTATCGAAACAAACTGCTTCGCGACTGTCAAACAGTCGGAGCTACATAAACATGTTTACGCCGGCAAGTGGCGTCGCAACTGGCTCGCCGATAAAACATGTTTTCCACCGGCGGAATTATCTTTGTCCTGTATGAGACCAAGACGCTCACACACCGTGATATCTGTCTACTAGCTAGCCTAGCTTTATCACTTAAGAAAATGTTTAAGCCTCTCCGAACGAATGTCAAAATGGCCAAGTTTTCCTCAACTCCGTTATATCGTCACAATGATTGTTCACAAAGCAACGTGAATTCGATTCGAGCGGCGAGTCCGTGGCGCAACGGCGGGCGAGCCAGCCCGCACCACGCCACCGAACAATAATTATAAGATTTACACGAAAGAACGAGACGCCGCGCTACAAACCCCAGCGGCGTCTTCTTCCCACGCGACTTAGCGAGCGGAACGCGACTTCGTGGTAAGACCTGTTAGTGGAATTAACGAGTTACATAAAAATACAACTGAACCAACGACCACGACACCGGTTGCTCCACACGGCCGTCGCTGCCTGCTTTTATTTTATCATCTACCTATTTAAAATTCAGACTCCAATCTTTCGTATAAATACGCAAAATACTTATTACGCAACTTCTGACTAGCTAGATCGGTGTTTGAGTTAGGCAAACCTACCCGCGTTTCGTACGAAGCATGATTGATAAACCTACACCGAGCAAAACAGTCCGTTCTGAGAACCGCTTATACTTATTATCTTTCATTGTGAGTCGATCGTACAGCGAGTGGCGAGCGGACGCTCGGCGCTCGTCGGTGACACATCGGCGTGATTCACAAGGCCCTGCGCGAGCGCCAATCCTGACGTCATGCCACAGGGTGTAACTTTGAAACTATGCGGAAAAATATCGAGCAATAACTCGTTCGCTAAATATCGACCATTAATACCACCAATATCAGTGACTTTACAAGTCTAAGGAACATGAATTCGAATCAGTGAAATTGTCTCGCTCCAAAGAATGTCGGCAAGTTTCGAGTCCGCATGAATCATGGGACACAGAATAGGCCCCGGTGCGCGCGCCGGTTCACGCCCGCTGCGTTCCGTTCCCCGACCGCAATGCCGACTCTGTACCTTTTGTGTCCGTAACCTCCACATCACCTCGGCTCGCTTCACTCGGCTCGACCCAGCGCCGAATTTGCTTCGCCAGTTACGCAGTACGGCGCCATCAGATTCAAGTGCTGTGGATGACTTGTAGATGAATTTTATAATGAAAAGGACGTTGTTTGTCCTATATTAAATGTTACTTGGCAGTACCAACTACTGTATAAATTGTATAAATGCTTTTTCAGTCTGATGTCGGTTTTAGAATAACACCTCTGCATTTCTTCCGGATGTCGTAACAGGCTATTAAGGAGAGGTTTAGATATATTTTAGGCTACAGGCTACCAACCTGCCACTATTATACCTGCCAACTCGAAAACTAAAACAAAAATGCTAGAAGTGGCCACGAAACGTTAAACAGTCATGGTTTTGTCTATGTAGCGTTTCGTGCGCTCTACCTGCCCCATTAGGAAGTACAGGCGTATGTATAAATAAATGATTATTTATATAAACACTTTGAAAACATATGCCTTGGTGCCGTCGCCTCTAGCGAATTCGGTGAATGTCTCCAAAATAAATGAGTCCAGCCCTACCTGCAAGGACAAGGCGTGATATTCTCGAGAGCATTGTTCGCTCTTGTCTGATACAACTTATCTGGTGTTGTTCAAAACAGTTGACGTGCGACGATTACACATGCATGTCGTTTCATAAGTTTGACACGACATTTTTGTTTCAAGCTTCAATACTTCAAAATATTTTAGCCAAATGTTCCTTTGTAAGTTTTTTCTTTGTCTGTTAGGATAAAATCTTGAAACTCATTTACGAAAGAAACTGCAGCAAAATTCGTTGAATCTGTTCGAGAGCTACGGTGACATTTTATTTCGTCTCTTACATCACTAACGCAAAAATCATCAGTGTAGACAGTTTCGTACACTATACTCAAAATTAAGTAATTTATTTATCCTATCCATAATAAAACTTCTTCTTCCACGTAAATCCATATTTTTTATTATAAACCGATACGAAAAAGTTGTTTTCAAGCAAGCAAATTTACTGTAAGCGCTACCAGATCAAATTAGTTACAGTCAAGTGTAAATATATTATTTTCGACGATAATGGACATATTTTGTATTTTATGACCCTTTATTGCACATAGATTACATAGAACAAGTTACTGGACAACAGCTTTATGTACAAAGGTGAACTTATCCCCGAGAGAATATTTTGAGCAAGTTGTGTGTACCAGTCACTGACATATTTTAACACTTGGCTGTAAAATTAGTAATGAGGTAAAGGAAATCAGGATACGTCAATAAAATACACGTATAAAAATTCTACTTCCATTATATTTCAACGTCATAATGCAATCGTGACAATTAAAAATTAATTTCAATTGCGTTCAAGATATTCTATCATTTCCACCATAGAAAATGTACGAACTCGATACTGTATGATGTCCTCTTAATATTAATTGTAAGGAGCTTATCTTACGCAAACTAGCTCGAAGTCGGCGAATATTAAACGTTCGCTGATTCTTCGAGACGTTTGACTCGAAGAAAGGCGAAATGGTATAAAATTAATTAAATCATTATAAAATCAGTCTAGACCAAAAGGATCGTTCGTCGTCCGACGTTGGCTTATAAGATTGTTCCCAGGACCCCAAAGCGACAGTCTTAAAACTAAGAGACCAACAAAAATTTAAAGCTTAAACAATAAAAACTTATATATACGAATTAAAGTCGCGAGAATCATTATCAAATATTAAAATGCACCATTTAAAAATCAAATAGTGTAAAATAAATACGAATCGTGTAGAAACATTAATTAAAATCACAACATTAAAACCTGACAATGTGCGCTTGTCTTAAAAATGAAGGAAACCAAAGGAAAAATAAATTAAAAGCCTTCCTTCGAACACACCACATTAGCACAGCCTCCAATCACAAGCACCTATCACCCACAATCTTATAACCCAACCCCAAACGAAACTATACAATAGTTTGGCAGTGGATGAAATTTAGGAAATTCAATAATCACAATACAGTTACTTACTAATAAATCTTAGCGAAATACGAAAAGCGGCGGCGTTCGGTGCTTACTGTCAGATTGTATGCTTCATAACTTACGCCTCATCCTACCTAAACATTGCCCCCATAGACACGGCCAAATGCGCAGATATGAAATTGTTACCATTATATTAATCGAAAGTTATTGTATAAAATTGAAAAAAGCATTTAGCCGTTCCTCATTTTGAATGGTCAAATAAACTAATGAGATTCACGAGACAACGCAACAATCCATATCTGAATACTTAGCGTTTTAACAGACACGTTAGAAATGTAAACTAATTCATAAAAATACAATTATTATTATGATTAATAATGCTCTCTGCATAGTCAAAAGCCCCAAAATGTATCTACTAGGTCCAAAAACATGTACATAAACCATAATACAGCTGAAATATGGTTAATGAAAACATACTTTCGGAACCTCGCGTGAACACAGGTGCCGGACAGTACTAAAAGCAGGCTTGTCATTTACGTTCATCCGTTCTTGACGAACTAATGTCGGTACGCCATCCACAAAAACGCATGCTTCCCAATAGCGCACAGCACAACTTATACACCTCATAGTAAATTGATAAGTTTACAAGCTTAGATCGTCAATTGAACCCTGACAAGACCGCAGACTCAGATATAAAACAAAGATCACACACCCGCACTGCACGCTAAGAGAAAACCGCGTCTCACTGAATGGATTACCTACATTACTTCAGGACACAGGACACAGGACTTATCCGACAACACATTACAAACTACCTGCTTCGACAAAGCTTAATCTGTACTTTTCCATTCAAACATTGATAGATAAATAACATTGACAAACAATTCAGTGTTTGTAATATTGTAATACAGAGAGACGAGTCATTAAAAGCAAAACCAACGCGATAACGTTGTCGCAGTCTTAGAAAATGTAGTAAATTCTTGTTCCAAAAAGGCAGTAAGCACAGACACCCGCCGCACGGTACACAGTAAAATTTAATACACGTATAAACTAGGAAGTGATGTCGATTAGCGTGGAAGCAACCTCAGTCTTGTCATTCCGATGTGGACCATCTACTTTACGAAGCCCTGCATTTCCGCTCGCGGTTTACTGGAAAAATAAAAGTCGTATGTTAATATTATGACATTTGAAAACGATTTTGCAGTATCTCAGTCATAGAATAACACATAGATCTTGAGGTAAATTGAGAAGGGGCACCTGGCAATTTAGCAACTTTGATCCCAAATTTGGTCGCGTGCGTTGGTGTATTGTTATTGTTCGCAAGATTTAAAAAAATGTAACAAAGTCACCAAAAGATTTAATAAGATCTTCAAATAAAAACACCAAAGATGAAGATGTTTCCTGACAGTTTAATTTTTTTTTAATCCATCAAAATGAATGGAGTTAATTGAAATGAACGTACCGTGTCAACTTTATGCTTCCGTAGGCTGTTCTATTGGTTCAGCTGGGGGGTCGACAGCCGCGACAGTCTTGACCTTAATGTCTGCAAGTTCCTCCATTTTGTTGTCGCCCTGACCCTGTTCGGCGTCCTTAGAATCGCCATTGGAACCGTTGACCGAAGAGTCTTTTCCATTTTCAACAGAAAGCCTAGAACTTAATTCTTCCTCCTTAGAATCCCCATTCATGTTAGGCGCACTGTCGCCATTAGTAGCTTTTCCATTCACTTGCGGTTCACTCGAGTTCTCTTCTGGTTTGCTCGCTTCTGTGGCTTTATCCTCTGTTTCGCTTTCTTCTACTTCTTTGATCTCCGGGGCGGGAGTGCTATCTGCGGCTGGTTTATCTTCCGCGAGTTTGCTCTCATCTACAGGGCTTTCTGCTACAGTGTTGCTGTCCTCAACGGGTTTGACTTCTTCCACAGGACTTTCTGTTTTTTCCTCGGGCAATTTGACACTTTCCGCTTGTGACTCTTTACTTTCTGTTACCTCAGTTTCTGGCTTATCTTCTACTTGTGTTTCCATTGCGACTGTCTCTTCAGACTTGCTATCTGCTGAAGCCTCTGTAGAACCGTTTTCAACGTTTTTGTTCGATTCTACATCAACTTTTGGCGCCTCGGCATCAACGCCATTAGTCTCTTTAACGTCTTCCGAAACACCGTTTTCCTCTTTAGTAGTCTTAATAGCCTCTCCAACCGAAGCAGATTCTATAATTTCATTCTGTTTCATTTCTAGTTCCAATTCTGTGTCTAGTATTCTATCCACAATATCGTTAGAATCCAAGTTTTCAGTTTCCATGGTTTCCTCTGCAATGGTGTTCAATAGGGGTTTGACAGGGATGCTATCTAAGTTTGTGACGTCTTGTACCTTGGAGAGGATATCGTCGCACTCGTTGACTAGTACTTCTCCTACGTTCTGTAATACTTCCATTTCTTCGGCGGCGGATGGTTCCTCCACGACAGGTGCCAGCTCTTCCGTGATGTCTGCGATATCGACATCAGCGAGCGGACTCTTGTCGTTCACTATTTCTTCTATCACAGGCTTTTCAGTCGCGTCAGGCGAGTTCTCGTCGACGTTCTTCACGTGTACTTCTTCAATTGGTTTCGATTCAGATTCACCGTTACTTGTTTTGGCCTCTTCTTTATCAGTCTCTTTCTCATCAGTCTTGTTTTCTTCCTCCACCACGGGCTCGATATCTAGCATTGGTACATCGACATCCTCAGTAGAGTCCGTAATATCTTCGATTTCCGTGACTACTTTAACCGTTTCCTTTTCTTTCTCCGCAGGTTTATCGTGAGTTGAGTTTTCTGCTTCAACCTCCATGTTTTCTTCCACCTTAGCCTCTTCTGTGGGTGCGGCGGTCGTCGTCTCTGCCGTGGCTTTAACATCCTTTTCTGCGTCTGTTTTAGGAACTTTAGCAGGAGTCTCCTCCTCCACCTGAAACAGTGTTTTTACAAAAATGTTAACGGTTTTTTATCAAATCAAGAATAAATTTGGCAATGCTGCATTTCAGTGAATAAACTCAAGTATTGATAAAATATTTAAATATCTACATACATATTCTCACGCCTGTATTCCCAAGAGGGGTAAGCAGAGCACATGAATTCAAAAATCCAGTGCCACGTTTAGCAATTTCAGGGTAACCAGATGGTTAAACGTGATATTGTAGTGACAGGTTGCCAGCCTATCGCCCACAATACACTAACCCTTTCCCAGAGTCGGCTCTTACGACACCCACGGGAAGAAAGGGGGAGGTGCTATACTAACCCGGCACCACACGGGCCTTTAATTTAAATATCTCTATACATTAATTACGCTAGCAGGGTTTTCAGAGTGTAAATATAATAATACAGACTTTTTTTACGCAATAAACAAACAAATGCTTTCCACAGCCATTGAGCCACAACAATTTTATCTAATAAAAGGAATAAAGCCAACACAAACATATATAAAAGCTCTCCTTTTACAGAAGCACATAAAAATATACATGAAAGATAAAAAACAAGATTCACAATTGTGAAAGCAACGTTTTAATACTTATGTACTTCATTCAATAATGATGCACAATTTTTCATAAAGGCAAAACCAACTTTGTCAGTTGAACGAAGATCTGTTGTGACCCGATTTCATGAATTGAGATAAGTAATTATTTGCAATATTAAAATGACATAATAATATTGACTATTGTACCTATTGAATAATTACACCTCCACCATTTACTTCTTAAAATAAACACAACCATTTCAATTTTGAAAGATTTTATTGCATCATTTTTCTATTACAGAATCGACTAAATATAATGAGCAACAATTCCCTTACAAATTAAACTTGACAAATAAACCAAAAACCACTTAATTTAAGCAATTTGTATCACAAACAGCGCCAATAACTAAGCTGCGGACTAAACATGAACTATGCGTTGTAGGCACATATTCACGTAACTACACGAGTTACCACTAGATGGAGCTTTCGAGGAAGATCGTTATTTCCCCAATCAGCACACGTGAAAGATAATATTCGAGTTTCTTTATTCAATTACATAATACAGGGTG
>BHDV01030387.1:233472-276984 GCA_005406045.1 Adoxophyes honmai
TTTTGCTTTAGTTACAGGCCCCACCCTGTAAATAGGTGTCCATAGGAGATAGGTATCACTTGTACTTTACGTTACGAGTCACAAGCGATCAAGTCTCGTTCACAGCTTTCAGTTTTAGTGTCAAACAGTAAATTTGTATGTAATTGGTAGGCATATTAGTAGGTACCTATTTATGAGGTTGGTAGGTAGTGAGGTACTAGTTTAGTTAGGAATATTGGCTTATGAAGTCTCAGACAATCAGACTGCCGGACAAGAAAATTCCTTGTAAATACCTCCCTAAACGACCTAAATGGTAATTGTTTGTTACTAACAATGGGGATGGGGACACTTCTAAATTAACTACAGGTACCCACTATCGATCTTGTTCATGTTACACAGCTTTTTTTTTAGCCAGGGGAGTAGGCAATTTCGTACGATCTCGTCAGCCCAGGAATCCAATCGGCCCTTCGAAACGTTTTCTCAGATTCTTTACCTTTTGCAATAGGGGACGAAGGAGGTACATAATACTGTACAATACAGGATCAGTAGGTAGGATTTTATTTCCTAAGCTTATTAGAGCGTCCCATTCCAGTTGCTGGACAAAGACCTCCCCCTTTAAGCCAAAGATAATTACTAGTAGGTCTTAGGAAACACGTTGGCGACATGTCAGTTCAGCTAAGCGTCCACGTGTCGGTATAGTACCTACGCCTCGGACGTATCGCACGCAACGGATTGTAGTATTCTTTGTATAGAAACTGATACAAGTGCGTCCACCTGTCCGCATCGTACGCATCGCATTTCGCCATACCACTGATTGAATCCGATGAGTCCGATGCGTGCGATGCGGACCTGTGGACGCTTAGCATTAAGCGTATTCTACTGACACCGTGAGATCTGGGTACCTAGGTATTATCAAACCGCGATTAGAAAGGGATTAAGCTCATAAGTCATTTTTGAACTAATGCTGATTATGACATTGTCAGTGGTAGAGTATGCAGATAAATTAAATTGTTATTTTGGTACTATGAAGTTCTTAAGCATGGAAAAAAAATGCAAATTATACAGCGTTTTTTTATTGATTCCCAATAGCATTAAGAGATAGTTGCTCAGATCGAATATAATTACTTTCTTAAACCTGTGGCGATTTTTAAAGTATTTTAAATATTTTAAAATACGATTTTATAATGTATGTACAATTGGTAAGTGTTGTCATTGACGTATTGTCAAAAGTGTCAAAACTGTCACAAATGAAATTTTAAATTTTTGAAAATTTCAAAACAAATGACAGTATTTAATTTACCGAGAATACAGTTTAAATATGCAAATCATATTCAGCTATTCGTCGTTGCGCCTGCCAAATTCCATATGTGCATTTTTTTGTGCAAACAAATCTCAACTTAAAGGAGATTTGTTTAGAGTGCAAAAAAACGAAAAATAAATAAATGCACATATGGAATTTGGCAGGCGCAACGACGTATTAATTCTATTATCTATAAGGGTTTGCATTTATGAAGATATGAAAGATTGGTTTATGATTATATTATTATTTAATCATTTATTAAGTACAGTTGTGCTAACGGTACTCTCGAATCCCTTTCTAATCGCGGTTCGATAATAGGTGGGTACGTAATTAGCGACCTACCTAACGTATGCGGACTGAAATTTGGACAAAGTTTGTATATATAAAATACATAAAACAAAAGTTTAAATAAAAATGTGTGTTTGTCAATGTAAAGTCAATATATCTGTCAATCAGTTTGGAAAGTTTCATGAAGATTGGGTGTTTGATTTTGTAATTATGGTAAATCAACAAGAACGCCGTCGTCAAATTGTATGTAATTTCTACAATACACATCCCCTATGGCCGAAATCGAAGGTGGTGGAACATTTTGTGCAAATGGGTGAGAGTCGAAGCACCATTTACAATATATTGGCGTCCTTTGGCTTGAAGAAACCCACTGCCAGAAAACCTGGTTCTGGAAACTACTCCAGCTTGAGCAAGTCTTCTGAGAGAGCTCGATTAAAGAAAATTACGGCCGGCCGTGTCGCAAAATCCTACAGAGAGCTCGGAAGGAAATTCAAGTGTGACGGCAAAACTGTTAAAAAATATCTGAAAGACATGGGCATCGATAAGCGGTGTAGAAAAGTTAAGCCCACCGTCTCTGAAAACCAAGAAATCACTCAGAAAGTACGGCTGCGTAAATTGGTCAAAGAAATATTTTACGCTAAAAATAATGTCACTTGCGTTATGGATGACGAGTCATATTTCACGTTAGATGGAAACGAGTGGCAAGGCAATTACTATTTTGAGAACACCAATGGACCAACCGATGAAAACGTAAAATATATTGAACATACAAAATTTCCTAAAAAAGTTTTGCTATGGCTTGCCATTAGTCGACGCGGAATGTCTAAGCCTGTATTCTTTGAATCAGGTTTAGCTGTGAACGCCGATCGCTACATAGAGCGTTGTTTGCCATTAGTGCGAGATTTTATAAATACGAGTCATAGAGGAGAAAATGTAGTGTTTTGGCCAGACTTAGCCTCAAGCCATTATTCCAAAAAAACCCTTAGCAAAATGGCGGAGTTAAACATCCCATACGTACCGAAGACATCAAATCCACCTAATGTTCCACAACTTCGCCCTATTGAAGATTTTTGGGCAAATCTAAAGAGGCGAGTATATTGCAATAATTTTCGTCCCAAAAATGTACAGAGTTTGATCCGAAAAATAAAATTGGAGTTGACAAAAATGCCCACATCTGTGTTTTCGACAGCGATGGAAAAAGTACCACAGAACTGCCGTAAAGCATCTCGCACAGGAGTAAACTTTTTTTTACATTAAGCATTAACATATACCTTATTATATAAACATAACTATTTTTTTAAAAATGTGTTTTTTTTTTATTTAAAACAATATTGAAATTTGTCCAAATTTCAGTCCGCATACGTTATATGTCGCCAGAAATGTCGGGCAATGCCCGGCACTGTCGCGCGACTTCAACCGACGTCGTTAGCGACGTGTCGCAAGACATTAGTGACATTACAGCCTGTCTAACAATTACAATAGTCTAGCATAACACAATGTGGGCACAATCCTGCCAATCTGTGCTTGAAATGCCTCCAAATTATCACTTCATCTTCTAAAGGGGCAAACCCAAGTCCCAGTAGACACGTAAGTACATAATGTAAACACGTAAATACCAACATTGAGAGCCAACTCAACGCATTCAAAAATCGCATGATTCCAGCTCAAAAACCCTTAGCAAAGCGGTAAGTCTTCTACCTAGGTAGGTAAGTATAACGTCTGTGTATATTCCTCCGGGCCGGTGAAAACGTCTATGCGCAAGGCTGGGTGAACGAACTGGTCGCGCCAAACCGGATAGCCTAGCCGCGCCGCTACAGCCACGCCAAGGCAGGTAGCCGAAAATGCAACAAAAACGCTTGAATACCCCAACTTCCGCCTTATAGGGATCAGATAACGTTCGGCATGATCGGGAATTGGATAGTTTGGTCGGTATTTCCAACCAAGTGAAGAGATTTAACAGCTGATTTCGACGTAAACTTCCCGATGTAAAACTACTGTTTGAGACGATTTACCTAAGTAGGTCGCAACCAAAATTTTGTGTTGGTGTCACACCAAGACAAAGTTTCCTTTTTTAAGTGCCTACATAGATACAGTCCCCTGGCAAGTTAGATGGCAAAATTATTTGTAACGGGAATAAGTTCGCGCATCGGTTTTACCTGGAAAAAGCAATGCGCGAACTTACCATTACCACCAATACAAAAACTCTTGCTATCTAACTTGCCAGGGGTATTGTTAAAGAGAATTAATACTTACCTAGTATGGTCAAGGACTTTAATTCATGAGCTACCATAGAACCTTTTCAAAGAAAAAATTGTTAAGATTTGCCTTGACAATTAATAGGATGTCACTATGACATTTACTGTGAATTGATTCCATGGTGGCTCATGAATAAAGTCCTTACCTGTACCTGCAATAATTCATAATGAAGGACAGGGGATTAATTTCATATGCAGCTGACTATACTAGGAATGTGGAAAATCTTGTAACATCATAAAATAATTATCAATAAAATAATTTTGTTCATAAATATGTACAGCTCTTGTTCCCAAAATAACTAGATAAGTAAATATTTCCAAACATTCAAGACATCTGATCTGACTAGGGAGATATTCTAGAATTAGGTAATCAAGTGTATAGTATAGAGCAGGGGTCACCAAATGGCGGACCGCGGTCCGCATACGGACCGCCAACCCATAGTATGCGGACCGAAAAAAGATATCTTCATTCATCTTCAGGATTTAAAGTCAATAGTTTGCACCAATTCCACTCCAAACTTCAGACAAATAATCAACACAATTTCATTTTTCTCATTGATTGTACCTTTGTAATTTCCGTAATTACCTTTGTTAATTTTTTTGTGTGGACCGCGAATGTCATTTCATTTCTTAAAATGGACCCCGAGCGAAACTAATTGGTGACCCCTGGTATAGAGCAAAGAAGGCAATGGTAAACCTAAATGCCTAGAGGACTATAAGACTATAACCCTCAATTGAAGTTAACCACACCTATTAGGTATAGGTAGTCCAATAACAGTATAAGCATGGAAGAGTTCGTATGGATTGCTTGATTTGTGCTTGTCCTGACTGCAACTGGTATTTTGGATAGTGCTTGAGGTTAAACTCTAACCTCTAGACAAGGAGTTCCTAACCAGATGTGTGGAAATAACAAGGGGGGAGAGCAGAATTTAAATTAAATATTTTTATAGCAAATAATTATGTCCCACAACAGTACTGAGTATCAATAAAAATGTACACATTTTGTTTGTAATAAGTGTCACACGGGCATCCAAGTACTGTTTACTCCAAAGGAGACCCCTTTGAGAAAATTTTGGGAATTACCCATAATACTTCATGTATTAGATACTTCAGAAGCAGTTTTTTTTCCAGTTTCCTACATTATACCATCCATATTTAATTATAGACACTTGAACTTGCACAAAATCATACATGTTTGATACATTACAGCATCCAAACCATGTTTAGCAGCATTTAATTTTGCTATGATTTTATAACTAAATTATAAAAGTGAGTTAAGATGTAGCTAGCTTGGACAAATCAGAAAAAGTTAAGTCAACATCCCAAAATTACATTTTATACCTATATTTTCCCAATAATAATAGGTACAATACAAAGACAAAATAAATACTCCTCTTGAAAATCGAATCAAAAAAATTAACTTAGAAGTATGACAACATATGAATAACAATCTGTAAGGGATACAATTCTCATGTATTCATCCATCTCACAACCATCCACATGTTGAGTTGAGTGAAAGAAAAAAAGGGGACAGCTTTCTTAGGTGCAATATGGAATGGATATCTATTATTTCTATTACTATAAATAAAATCTAGTACCAAACCTTCCACTTTATACCTATAACTGGATATTCATAAAATAAAGTGTTCATAAGTTAGAGAACTGAAGCTAAGTTACAAATATTTTGCTTGTAACAAGTCCAACACCACAGTTCACCAGTATACTAAGCAAGTTACAAATGCCAGACACTACTAACGAAGTACAATTACAAGTTCAATGAAAACATACTTATCATGAAACAATCAGTACAAAGACCTTGATAATCGCGCCTGTCATAACTCCCCGTCAATGGAATCGCAGACAGACGTAGCATTTATCTCTATCTGGTTCAATGAGAAATCACATGAGTGCGACAAGGACACCCTATGCGGCCCCGACGCCTATTCAAAATGGACGGTTAACTGTTTCACATTTTTTTACCAGCCAGCTGCTTGGAACAGCTGTTCGAGCCGGCAGCCGTACTCGACACGAATCAAATGCTCGAACCATTTGACGAGAGGGCACCACGTTCAGACACGTGTATCGAAGAATACAATAAGTTGCATACTAATCACCCAGTCCAATCGGATTCGAAAAGCAGCCCAAAAGCTAACTAGTAAAATTAATGAGAAACACTAAGAAACTTACTCCAAATAACAGAATAATAAAGACAAATTTATCCTATGTCAGCAAACAACTGGAGACTGCAATAAATAAAGTAAAACATGTGTACGGAGACAATGAAATCGCGGAGAAAAGGGTACCATTTTGATTTCATCCTCCATGTTGCGAATCTGAAAACGCGAGAAATTTGCACGCCCTTTGCCCATTTTAGGAGCAAATAAGTTCAGAGCAAAGAAATCCACTCAAACTTTTTTTATATTGAATGCATGCTCATAAACAAGTCTGTCAGAACAAAACACCGGCCGGTCAATCATTATAGGACCTACCTTAACAAAGCTGATCGATGTTGTTGTACCTTCGATGTCCAAGAGTAAAATTTTGCATTTTTTGACGATATCCCCAATTTCCTTAGTTTCATTTGCCATTGTACAGAAAAAGTACTACCTTTAACAGGATGTACTTTCGTAAAAAATCTAATTTACTTGACTAGAAATTCTTCCACGATACGCACCCCACACCACACAAAAAAGCATTGAAATTGAACGTAGGAAGGAGACAAAGCAGCCAATACGCAAACGAAACGGCAGTAATGAAAGTTGCCCTAGTTGAAGCAAGATGCACCGATTTACTGAGATGAAAGAGGGAGGGAGAAAACAACGGAAGGATATGTTTCCAGAGCAATTTCGCCAACACGAAGGCAAAAACTTTATCCCACGGTATTGCCCTTTTATTTACTATAATTTACCCTATTAAAACTAAAGTCAAGCGAAAACATAACTTAAAGTACGTCAGAGTATAATCTATAAAATGTCAAAGTTTTTTATATTTTAGAACGCAATCTTTTCACAACAAAATGCGGCATGATATTTGCAAAATTATTCCTAGTTGGCGTCTCCATATTTTTTTTATCATCAATTTTATTGTAAAATAGCGAAAGTATCAAAAAAAAAACATCAAAAATGCTATAAAAAAGTGATGTTAAAATTTTATGTTACACAGTTGTGCTTTTGAATTTACCCCATCGTCTCATATTTCTCAGGATGCAACACTAAGCTTGTTATGTTGGCAAAACTGAAATATTCGCGCATTTTTAAAGTTTTGATAATTTATAATTTACTCCGAATGAAATAAAAAAACTCATTATGTTTTTGTTTTAGGTTTACGTAATATATTAAAATAATACTGCTATTGTTGCAAAAATCTTTACTCTTGACAGATTAAATAAGGACCTTGCGTATTTTACATATTTTTTTATCGGTTAATTTTTACAATAATTTTCAGTGTAATGCCCGTATCGTAATATTCTAGTTACTTTACTTGTAAATTTCGAAAACGCTGTGCAACTACTTTTGTCACGTAAGTTATTTTCCTACAAGAATTGTGTAACCTTACATGGTCTTGATGGTCTGATTTTTATTATTCATGAACTTTATGATGATATTCATAAATGCCTTTTATAATTTTATAACCATCACTTTTTTAAGATGTTGCGAAGTTTTTTGCTAACAACTTTATTATGTCCGATAGAAATAACTTTCCAGTCCTTCAGCTGCTCTAACGATCCCAAGTCCTCACTCATTTTCCAGTAAACCCAAGGCGTCACCGCAAATGGTGATACCGTTTGTGTTGATTTCATAATAACAAAAATTAATAAGTGTTATTGCAATAATGATTTCCACTTTGGATTCTGAAGAATTTTTAAAATTTTATTATGTTAAAAGTATAATCATAAACAAAATGCAGTATAGTTAGACTCAATTATAAGTAAAAGACATATTCAGAGATATTTTTTATTGATGTTCAGTCATATAAATAAGATATCTTATTCTAATTATAAAAGTATTTGCTTAAAATATAATTCCAGATGCTACTATACGTTGTCGGTTTAGGTAGTTAAAACAATATAAACAATTTTGACATGTCTTTTTATTGAAATACACAGTCTAAAAATGAAAATCGTTACACTATACAATTCAATCATGAAAGTAAATGATTTTTTCATACCAAAATTGTAAAATGTTAAGATTTCGATTTATAAAGTGTACGTTTAAATAAAAAGACACGTCAAGATTGTTTACATTGATTTAACTACCTAAACCGACAACGTATAACACATTCTATTGCTCGCATGGAGGGTACAAATTTTAAAATCTACTTTATACAAACTTACACAAAATGTTGTTACATAACAAACAAAAATCTTGTAGTATTAAATCGTGAATAGTTCAATTGCTTTGTAGCTACATAACACAGATACACTTGCATGGTTTTTTAAATAATTATAAATAGCTAAATCTTTGTCAGGTGATCTATTAAACTGCTTTTAGAATGTTTTTGCTTTTCTTCAGTCTTGAGTTTCTTGATTAGTCTCGGCGTTCCCATATTCACATTTTCTGCCTTCCGTTTGGTTACCTGCAACCATAATAATAATTATTTCAATAAGCCGCTATTATAACATTGATTGTCTCAGCACCAGCGCCGTCAAGTGAAGCACATGTTAGGAAGAAAAGCAAGTTAGTACAGAATGATCAATATTTATGTTTTATAGCAGACTTGTAATTTGTTTTATGTGCAAATTGCAATATGTACCTCCCCACTCTATCCAGAGAGGCTATTAAGTATGGATTGGATCCCTGCCACCACATGCCGTTGCGGCGTGAGGAGCAACTATTCAATACGTGATTGGTACGCGATTTAAATTGGTCTTTCTTTGAATCTTTCTTCAAACACACTCATGAGTGATGACTGATCAGAAGGAGAGGAGTATATCCACTAAAAACGAGTCCGCGTTTATCTTCTTCAGAATTACGAAGGTGTTATGGGATTGCCGGCATTCCACTACAGTAAAGTCTCTGGTCATAGTAACCACGGAAGTATAATTTAAGTGGAATGTCAATATTAGAATGAGTTTCAAAAATTTTTTACATAAATTAAGGGTTAATAAAAACAAAATCACGATCGCGTCTTTTGTGTAACGAAAATTACCTATACAAAATGTATGGGTAATTGCCGTTACACAAAAGAATCAATTAACTTTTGTTTTTATTAAAGGCCTTAACTATGTACAATTTTTTTGAAACTCACTCATTAGTAGAATTTATTTCTTGTTATTATTCTAAAAAGACACAAAATCACGGTTTTTTTTGACAAATACGGTCGCTTTGTCGTCTCGAGACTAAATTGTTAAGTTATACCTGGTTCCACGAGAGTTGCATGTGAATTAATACACTCACAACTTCACGAAGAACTGATTGTGCAATAGGAGAATTAATTTATAGAACTAGTAAATATCCAAATCCTGCTGTTATTACAGGAGATGTTCTTGTGTGTGTGACCTCAACTCTCATGAAAGTAGATACAAATAGCGCTGTGAGTTACGAAAAGAGATCAAACTCTAGGTCTAACCGAGGAGCGAGAGGGGTGGACGGCGACACGTTATTGGTAGATTACCCACCACTAGGGTTGCCAGGCGTCCGGATAAAGCCGGACATAGGTAGGCTTTTTAATGGCGTGTCCGGCCAAAATAAACGATGTCCGTATTTTGTTTGGCTATTTACATTTCGCAAACGAGCGAACAGCGCCGAGCGCACTGTGACTCGCGTAGAACAAGCTAGCTGGACAAAAACAAAATTGACTTATCTAGAAATCCTTAATAAGGTAATTACTATATTAGTTGGTGATAGCATTGGCAGGTATTGTTTTGTCGTAGATCATTTTCAACACGACTAATAAGGGTAAGTGTATAGAATAACTACGTTCAGTGCCTTAATTTAGTTGCATTTTAGCTTCTATTGCGATTAAGTGTCATTGCCAGATTTCACAAGTTTCGGTTAATTTTTGTGATGGATTCTACTATTAAGGGTAAGTACTATATTATAGGTCACTTTATTAATATATTATTCTCCTTTTACTCGAAAAAAAATGACGATAACTTATAATTTTACGAAATAATGACCACAATTTGGGATTCATTGGACTGTAACTAAAAACCCCCCCTTCACCCCGACTTGATTTTTTTTACGGAGTAGCTACATCTATTTAGGTTATTATAAATGTTATTCATTTTTGCTCCTTTTTTGCCCAATTTACTTTTATTAATTTTTTTCAGAAAGGAGTCGTACAGTTTCAAAATTATTATTTTTTTGAAAATTGGACCAAACATTCAAAAAATGAGCGAAATGGTACACAATTCGCTTATGTTTTCAAAATACAACATTTCAGCGGTATAATGGTGTAGTCTGTTAAATATATAAATACCGTGATTTCCCGATTTTCCATGAAACTTACAGAAATATGGGAGAATTCACGAAGAAACCGAGAACGCTTCTTAGCGAACAATATGTAGTGGTTTCAAGGTGACTTGACATTAAATGTTTTTTGTGATCAAGTTGAAGAATGCTGTAGCACGAAAGAACATGAACTGGGCTCTGGGCGACCGACTACAGCCTTCGATAATGCGAGTTCAAAACTTCCAAAACGTTCGTAGATGTGTTGAAGATTTGATCATGTCACGAACACCTGAAGAACTGTTAGTCGCTGCTGAAATATCATCTAGGTTATCTGGAAAACGAAACGTCGATAAATAAATTAAAGAAGTAAGTGAGACTGAAAAAGTTAGTGGCCGACATCCACTGTCCCGAGAGTGCAGTAATCAGATGCAGCAAAGGTGTCTGACAAGTGATGAGGCATTGGCGTACTACGTGTATTCCAAGTCTACGTCTCACTCTTATAAAGAAACTTTGGAAAACGTCAGCTTACCTAGGTTTCATTCGCATTAGTTAAGTTTTGATTTATAGATTACTTACATGTAATTAATTTCACTAAAGTTGCATTTTTCTTATTTTTAATATTATAATCTCGTAAATTATCGCATTTTTACCCTTAAATAGAATAAATCCTATGAAGAAAAGAGAAAACTTACTATATTACTCATTTAAACCTGGGAAATCACTATTAGCAACTAAGAACAAGTACCAACTTAAACTGACCTCGATCGCTATAGTACAAGTAGGTGACAAGAGGTCAGGTTATGTCGGTGGACTTTTACATAAGAAGTATAACTAAAATTGTAATTTTTCTCACATTATATGATAAACCATATCAAAATGCTACATTTAACTTAATTCAAAAAGCTCAAATAATTTTGTCCAGCTAGCTTGTTCTGCACGGATCACTGTGGAGCGTGACAGAGAACAGGCAACGAATCAGTCGGTCGTTCACGTAGGTCAAAGTGCTGACCGTCACCTGCACCCCTGTCCGGCCTTTCTACCCAAATGTCCGGCCAAACTGGCTGGTCTGTCCGGCTATTAGGTTTGGCGACTTGGCAACCCTACCCCCCCACAACCCCCACTAGTTTCGCCGAGCGTTCTTAAACCACCGCGCGACTTATACTTCGAATGTATGTCTGATATAGTTACCTTAGCCTCGGGAGCGGGTGGCGTGACAGTAGCGAATACAAAGTTCCGTTTACTGCTTGGCCCGATGGTGCCGACTTTATCATCGTCTGCTTCGGCCGCTAGGGGCATCGCGAGCGCAGCTAGACGGGCCAACGCACCATCCCCGCGCGGGGCGGGACCGTGGTGACTATGCTGGAATGTAAAAGCATAGAATTATATTCCATTACTATTATGACTTGGTCTGGCATTCAGCCAAACGAGAATACCATGGGCGCGTTCCACCTGGGGCCCACAACGCCCTCGCCCACGACCGCAGAATCTACCATTCCACTTGTGAAAAAACGCCGCGGAAGTTGTGGGCGAGTGTTTCAAGTGGAACGCAAAACTTAAACGCCGTGGGCTTCCAATATGGCGGCATAGAGACAACGTGCAGGTTTGGGGGTTGTTAGTAAATATTTCGCATGGATTGGAGCAAAATTTAATTAAACAGGGATTCCCGTTAATTTATGGCAGCATTTTTCGCAAAACGAATGAGATTCGATAAATTCATCAAAATCTGATGACATGTGTCACGTGACAGGTGACGTTTAAGTGAAAGCCCACTCCGACCCACCTACATTTTGCTTGCGGGCGAAGTGGGCGCGACGTTGTCGCGAGCAATCACGTCATCTGTGACGTCGAACGATTCGCCCACAACGACCACGGGCGCCAAGGGGAACGCTGAAGAGGGCGATATAATCGTTGTGGGCGCCTTGTGGAACGCGCCTCATGTGTCTTAGTCTTAGAATAAGTTCGCGCGACTGAGGCGACATTACACTTGGTTCACCTAATGCGGTCCCCGCATGTGTTCCAAACTACTTCGGATAGCAAACGTCGTCAGGCTGCCTGTCCACTGGAGCGGAGCGAGGTAGCAGAGCGGTGAGCGAGATAAAAATCCACCAATAAAATTGCATAAAATCTCCGCTCCTCTTCAGTGAATGCAATCCTATTGGTGGATTATTATCTCGCTCACCGCTCCGCTGCCTCGCTCTGCTCCAATGGACAGGCAGCCTTACACTAGACTAGCTGTCGATCGTTGAAGCCGGCCGATTCCAGTGATCTTTACACGTATGCGGTCGCCACGAAAGTCACGAAAACGCATTATATGCGTTGGTGGCATTAAATGCGTTAATATCACTGAGACGTTTATTTGGAAGTAGTTCTTCTGACAGCCACAAAGAAACTTGTTGAAATGAAAGTTAAACTCTTAGTTCTCTCACCAGAGAAAAGATAATGAAGTAAGTCTTAATTAACTACCTTAAGAATTTGTAGAGGCATCGGAAGACATGCTTCTTCTTTAGTTATCTTTTTCTCAATCTTCGCAGGGGCCTCTTCAGTTTTGACTTCCGCTGCGTTAACTTCTAGAAGGAGACTGGACATAGTCTTGGAAAAGAGATTTGCCTTTATTATTTTGCTCCTATCTATATTGACGTTTTTGTCTTCTGCACCATTTTCCCCTTGCTGCAAAATCAAAGGAAAGTTAGTTTAGCATGTTTACTTACAAATCAACTGATTGGGCTGTTGTTGGGGACTCTTATTAGCGCTTATGGTCAAGTTCATGTCACTCGTGAGAATATGTATGTATGTAAGCATTCTCTTTACCATACTCCTAAGGAAGACTTCTCTCTCGTGCCTCTGCTTCCTCCACTGTTCTTCGGATTCAAACTCCTGTTCTTGACTATCACCAAATATTGTAGGCATAGCGTCACCAGTCTCGTCCTCGCCATCTGTAACATTATTAATACTAATTTCATCTCACTTTTCTTTTTCAAATGGTTTAGTATTCACTAAATAATCTGAATAAAGCTACATTACCATCATTTTATCATACGCGTCAGTCGCGGGCGATGGTAATAATCAAATGAGTGTTAGGTGTAACTAAAAGAACAGAATCCGATTTTTTTTACCTATATTCTTCCACCTGAATTTCCGCTGTCGGTGGCCGTCTCCTAAATCACCGTCCTCGAATAGCAGTTCCTGAATTAACCGGACCTCACGCTTATCCTGGTCAAGAACGTCGCGCCTGTATGAAACATGTACACAAATTAGTTCCAAAGTACACATAGAATATCCTGAGGCTATGTATGATCTAAGATCTTATGCATCTTATTATACTTGTTTCGCCGAATATGAATCTGAACTGAACTAACATAATTGCATACTACCATGAGACACCATTCAACGGTAGTGAACCAATTGACTATCAGGCTAGATACATACAAAAGTGAAGGATTAGGTATTTTTGTAAGTTGTTCTAGGCATAGTTTTAATTATTAATTTGTTTACTCCAGTTACAACCCAATTATTGGATGAATGCGAAGAAAACATGGCGTTTATTATGGAATACTAGTACTCTAATTTGACTGCTTACATATGGATCTGTCCAAGTTCCTTCTGCAGCTGTCCCTGGTTGAACTTATCGTCGTCGCCAGCTTCCCGCTCCATCCGGTCCAAGCCGGCTTCGTCCTCATCTCCGGAACCAACCCATTCGTCCTCTGACGTCAGCTCGGCTTCATTCTCGAAGAACTCTGCCATCTTGCGCGACTTCTTTTGTTTTTGGGGCTTCACTTCAACCTGTAAGTGGTAATTGTAACCAGGGGTAAATAAGAAAACCTATCTCGGCCAAGTTTGGGTGCAGAAGGTGTGCGGCAGTTTGTTAAGGATGGACGGAACTTGCCTCATTTTCCTCGGAATCGTATTCGACAATCCTTTCTTCGCCGTCGTCTTCAATATCAGACATGTCGTCTAACATTTCTTCATCTGATTGCAGCATTTCGTCTTCTTCTTCGTCATCTGTTAAATAATTAGAAAAACATATTATATCAGTTTCTTTTTACTTCTTCGTAAATGGATTTGTGTTATTTATCAAAAGTGAATATAAAAATACCAACATAAGAAAATAACATACTTTCAATACTGTCTATTTGTCCACAAAAATCGAACAAAACACATTGTTTACCTGAAATTTGTAGTGCCCGTTTTTCAGCCTTTCTCTTCTTCAACTTTTTCTTACGAGGCTTAGCAGCATCATCAGTACCATCATCATCACTCTCAATGATAAATTTCCTCCTTACATGATTAACGGTATCAAACGACACTGCTTCATTGTCATTGGCATTATCAAACACGTATTTCTTCGTGTTTGATACTTCAGAAACAGGTTCAGTCATTTCTTTAAGAATTGAATCAAAAACATCCTTCTCTTCTTCAGTTTCTTTGTTCGCTTTTCCAGCAGGTGTAATTTCTTTTGTTAGTTCATTTTCAGTTCCTCCCATTTGAGAAACAAACTGATTATCATAGAATTTTCCAGTGCACAACTCTAAAACATCATCCCCAATAGGGCATAATGATTGTGACAGTTGAGACTCTGCAGGAATTACATTCTGTGTTTGCGTAAATTTTCCTGAACACAAGCCTACGATGTCATCGAAATTTCCCTGTTAAGAAAAATAGAAAAATAAAGTGTCAGTAGACTAAAACTTTAGAACAAATTTAGGTAAAGTAAGTTTATTATTTCTTACCTCGTCTATTGGTTGAGTTTCGCATATTATATCAAGTTTTTCGGGAACTTTCAGAAGATTGTCATCATTAATCTGATCTGATGCTACAGCGTCCGAAAGTGAGATGGTTTGAGTACCTAAATCTAGACTGTCCTTGTCTCCGTTTTTGTTATTTTCACTATTTGTTTTAGGATAAGGTGATGGTAGGATAATACTTCCTTGGCTAATCAATATATCTTCTGAAATTGATTTGTCTGTCTGTGCGAGGGGTAAAACATCATCTGTAAATTTAAAAGAAAGCTATAAAACATACATAACAAGAAATTCTGTTGATATACGTGTTATGTGTCAACTTATAAAGGCTAATGATATATTAAAATGATAGATATTAATTGAAACAAAAAGGCTATCGTCTTCTCTAATCGTCTACTCTAATTGTGATATAATTATTTTAATTACCTTGCGAATCAGCTTGACCTTCATTGCCTGCGTTCGAAAACAGTTCATTTTCTGTTCTTTTAACAGAATCATTATCTAGATCAGTACCTTCATCGTCGGAATCTTCGAATGCTTTCAATATTCTACCTTTTCTAGGTTTTGATTGATTTTCATTTTCATCTTCGGATGTATCGTCACTAGACTCATCACTCTCCTCGTCGTCTCCACCGTCATTATTACACTCTTCTTCATTTTCATCATGTTCTATAACTGTTTCTTCATCTTCTTCTAAATCCCCTTTTTCATTATCATCATCAGAAACTTCCGCTTCATCGTCAATCATGGGATTCTTTTTTCTAGGTTTTTCTTCAATTTCACACAATCCTTCTTCCTCTTCTTCCTCCTCCTCACTCTCCGATGAATCAGTTTCTTCTTTCCCTCTTTCTTTTTCTTCTAACTTCGCCTCAATTTTCTCTATATCGTCTACATCAGACCCCTCTCCTCTGATGGCATCCATTTCTGTTTGCTGCTGCTTTTCATCTTCCAACCTTTTTGCCCACTCAAGAGACTTTTGCTCTGATATTTTATCTTCGAGTTCTTGTTTTAATTTCAGATGCTGCATTCCTGGCTTTATCCTGCATAAATAAAAACAATAAATAAAAAATAGTAAGGCTTAACAAAAAAATGTAAAAATAAAAAGTCTTAACCTCGATTCCCTCTCTCTCTCTTTTTCTTCAGGAGTTTTAAGTTTTGAGAAGTAAGTAAACCTTTCCTTTAAAAGTTCTACGCCTGTAAGCTTTCTTGGCTCAGCAGGGTTACTCCCATCTAAATCAATAACCATCCCTGGGGCACCTGTTAACTTTGGTTTTATATTTATAGTTTGCGGATCTCTAATTAGCATGGGAGAATCCACAACATCTTCATTTCTAGTTTCATCTGAAATAAATAAGTTAGTTAGGATTTGTCACTGAAAAAACAAAATTAAAGTCCTAAGTTCACTTTCTAATCAGTTTCTATAGGTACATACTTTTTGCATTTTCAATTAGGTTTTCTATATCTTCCATGTTTATGTCAGTGTCAGAGAAACCATCAGAAAAATCATCAATTAATTCTGAAGACTTGTCTTTTTCATTATATTCTGATATGTTAGCAGTGTCTGTTGCACTTGTGTTTTCTAGCTCTGATATATTTTTTGCGTCCGGATCTTTACACTCAGTATCTAGATTTTCATCACTGTAATTTAATACAAATTTCATATCTGCAGAATTATTAGCACTATCCATATCTTCTGAATTTTGACGTTTTTCCGTGTCGTAATGGAGGTGTATCAACTGGCTTTCATCATTGGACTTGAATTCTGTAATTGTATTCGAGTTTGAAACATTCTTCATATCATGAGCGTGCACTGTAGCATCAGCAACAATATCTTGTTCTTTTTCAGATATTTCCAAAGACAAGTTTGAAATACTTTCATTTGTATTTTCCCCATCAATGGATGGATCTTTTGGAACTATTTCAACAGTCAAGCTTGGTAGTTCTTCATCAACACGCTTTTCTGGCAGATCAACAGCAGGTAAGGCTTCGTCAATTTGCAAGTCCATGTTAGTGCTGGTAACAGTAGATACTTTATTATCTTCATCTTGTGACTGAGGTTTTGTATCATCAATGTTCTCCGATTCTTCCTCTTCAGTGTCGCTTTTACAAAGCTCCAACATTTCTTTATTTCGCTCTTCTAGTAACTTACTGGAAGGACACAAAAAGTTCATTTAGATTTGAGGTATAATTTTGCAGATGCTGGTCCAAATGTATTAAGATAATGAAACAGAATCCATCAGAAACAAAGTGAAAATACTCACACATATTGCTTGAGTTGATCACTGTTCATTTTCAAAGGCAGAGCCTTACCATCCACAGATAAAGCAGGCTTTCTCCTGCTCATGATATCTTTCAAAGATAAAGCCTTGGGTCTATGGTAAGGCAGGGTCACTTCTTTCTCTCGGAGCATTCTGTTGGACTCACTTTTTATTTTTTGCATATTCTCCATCGCTTGTTTTGCTGACATCTGCAATTCAGAGAAAGAAATCAAATTATTTCAAGACTAAATACTGATGGATTAAATACAATTATGGGCTAAGCTTTATTTTGTGCCTAAAGTCTCTAGTTTCTAGCTAGATGTAAGTAAGGGGGTGTCCATAAATTATGTGAGGTGTTTTTTTCAATTTTCTGAATAGAGAAGAAAGAAATTTGCAACCATGATTTTCCATTATCACACAGAACCCAACTAACTACTTCTAACAAGGCTTCTGTCCCCATTGAGACTCCAGGATATAGTCTCCCATATTTTTTTATATAAATTTTGCCCAATTGAACTGAGCAAAAAACATATGAGGAGTGAAGAAAAGACCTGTATGTATGTACCTTTCTTTTCATAGTTGTAGATTTAAAAAACCGATATGGTAACTATTCCACTATTTGAAGAAGGTTTTATAACAACTGTTACGTCTTAGAATGCAACCATTAATAATATCAAATCGCTACTTTTAAACAAAATAGCAGAGTAAGGAAATAAGCAATCTAGGACACTTTCAACTCATTATAACTCATTGTTGTTTGAATTAGGGTTCACTAACCTTTATATGACATGACTGTATGCCTTTTGAACTTCACCATACTATTACAAACTTACATACATCAACCCCGGAATCCCAAATGGAGTAGGCAGAGCACACAAAACGTTAAACAAAATCATGACTATTCCACATTTCCTAGCCACTTTAAGCAAAATTTTTAGGTTTTTAGATTATTATAATAGTGACAGGCTGCTAGCCTAGAACCAGGGATTGTTACCAGTATTAATAAAAACTAAAATATCTCCTTTAATTCGGAATTCTAGCTGGGCATTCCTAGACAGTATTTAGGTAAGCCTGCGAAACTACGACATTAAATGAAAAAATTGCAATAATATACAAAAACAACTGAGATACCGTAATTAAATACCGGTATAAATGTATGAAAATAATACCGGTATTCGATCCCTACCTAGAACATTGGCTGAATGACCTAATCACCTGAACAATGATTTAAATTTTCTTGTTAGGGCAAAAGTTTATGTCAAAAATATGTTTACTAGGGCTCAAGTCACAGACACCAGTTATTATATGATTTATTTAAGATTAGACTTGTAATCGACAGGATCACAGCGAGTGGAAAAAAGTAGCCTCTGCTTACCCTTGTGGGTAGGGAATGCAATCCCGATCTCGTGTAATTTTTCGGGATCAATCCCGACGCATCATATGACGAGATCCCGTTCGAGATTGATGGGATTGGGCCCAATCATTGGGCGGCAATGGTCGACGACGCTACACACGTCCACTCGACTCGGCGTGCAAAATAAATCGCTTCAAGAGGAATTAGAAGAAACTCTGCGAGCGTCTAAAAGTCCTTTTACACTTATATCCACGTCCACGAGCTTAGACAAATTAGAATCTACCATAAAAAAAGAAATGTATTTATTTGAGTGTGGAGGAACAAGGGGGCAATTTTTGCAGTTTGCATATAAATATAATTGCTTCGCCACGCAGTTGCCAACCAGCGTTGAGTCAGAGAGGGTATTCTCAGCAGCGGGGTACATTGCAACGGACATTAGATGCCGCTTAGCAGATGACACTATTAATTTACCCTTTGTTTTTTAAGGAGTTATTTTCATAGCACTCATATATCCTAATTCTCTTGAAATATGCTTATTGTTTTCATTACCTAATTTACCTATGTTAATTTCCTTAAAACTTGATAATTATTTAGTTGGTAAGATTAAAGAATAGAGGTCTTTATTTTCTTTCGAGTAATATGTTATTTTAGTTAACCTCACTATAACAAACAAATAGTTATTAGCTTTTGAGTCATCCGAATTTAATTTTTTTTTTCATACTAGACGAGATCTCGAAAATTCCGAGATCTCGCGAGATTGACATTTCTAATCCCGCGAGATCTCGAATTTGCAATCTCGAGTCGAGATTGCATTCCCTACTTATGGGAAAGAGGCATGACAATATGTATGTATGTATGTGGACTTGTAATTTTTTTCAGAAATCCAAAGGTAAAACTGGAAATCATTATTGCAACTTATTATTTCTTCATATAATGTTTTCAATACAAAAATTATCACAATATGTGGTGATGCCTTGGGATTACTTAAAAACATGTTAGGATTTGACTATTACAATTGTAATCTCAATTGAAATGGAAGATATTTAATAGTATGCTTACCCTGGCTGGTTTAGGAGATGTCATGATTGCAGACCGTGGCTTAGGTTTTGATACTTTCTTTTGCTTGCCCCGCTGTTGGCTGGTGTCTTCATCAGAAGAGGTGTCGGGATCACAAATGCCAGACTTTAGTAGCATGGACTTTTGCTTAATTTTCTAAAAGAAAAGTTGATTATTGGTAGTGGTTGGCAATAGGTGGTGTTAACACTTTTTATAAAATAATATGTGTGGTGAACCTAGCCACAGATAGCAATTTCTATACAGAATTAAAAATACCTGTTTAATAGATTCAATGCCAGAACTGGACTCATCAGAACTGCCATTTTCATCAGCTTCTTCAGACTTGCTTGGGCTTGCTTTCTTTGAATCCTCCACCTCTTTTGACCGCGACTTTAGTAGATTCTTAAATTTTTCATGCATTTTGTTTCTCTTGTTGCTAATCCTACTTTCCTGCTTATCCAATTTAGTATCACTGTCACTGGAGTCATTATTAATTATTAATCTTGATTTACGCGAAACTACATTATTGCTCTCTACATTATTTCCTTTACTGGTCTCGTCTTCAGAAGATGAATGCTCTGTGTTACGTATATTTTCTTTATCCCCTTCATCCTCGCTGTCACTGTCCGAGAACCGTTTAATTCGTCTTTTAGTAATCTTCACAAGTGTCCCATTTTCGTCGTCACTACTATTTGCTTCTAAAGTTAGGTTATTTAGGCTACCAGTTTTTAAAGGCGATTTCCCATTTAACAGCATATCGAATACGTTGTCACTCTTGTTTGTGTCTAGTAGTGAGGGAATTATATTTTCGGCAATTTCCGCCATAGTCAGGTCCAAGAATATAAGTTATGGAAATCTGATGTTACAAATTGATGTAGCACATAGTGATGCAAGCAAATTAACTATGCGAGTTACGAAGCAATAATGGAATTTGCTTCAACATTGTTTGAATAACCACTATTATAGCAAATGATTGAAATCTATATATATTTCATTTAATATTATAAGAAAACAACAGAACCCAGTATTGCAGTATTTGTAGTGTAGGTAGTGACAGTTTGACAGCTGAAATAGCTGAATTTTGGCGCCTGTTTTCAATGACACTCAACTCAATGACACTTCAAAGCTCAATTTTCGTAAAATTAATTTTTAAAAATACTACGTTGTTCTTAAAATATCAAAAGAATTAAAAACATACTTTTACAGGAAAATAAATAATGTTTTAATGTATCTCTATTATCACAACACAAATTTAAGAAGATAAAAAAACACATTTAATTTTGCCTAATAAATAAAAAAAATGTAATTTCCGTTTTTAACCGAAAAAGACTTCTACTGACGTATTCAATAATCTTGTTCCATTGTATTTTTGGGAGGTCTCATTTCTGGAATGTAAGGTTCTTTTGGTTCAGCGATCTCACAAATCACAGCTTCGGCCGTGGTCAGTAATGAAGCAACTCCGCTTGCATCGATTAGCGCCCTTCTCACCACTTTAGTGGGATCAATTATACCTTTTTCGATCATATTAACGAATTCATTATTCAAAACGTCATATCCAAATTCATCTCCCAATTCTTGAACTTTCGATACTATAACAGAACCGTCACAACCAGCATTACTGGCTATAGTTACACAAGGCATACGTAGTGCACTTCTAACGATTTCTATACCTGTAGCTTGATCAGCGTTAGCTGCCTCAAGTTTATCTAAAACTGGAATACAGCGTAAGAGGGCTGCTCCTCCACCAGGAACAATCCCTTCAGAAATCGCAGCACGTGTAGCATTAAGCGCGTCATTGACACGATCTTTCTTTTCATTAACTTCCTGTTCACTACTTCCTCCAATGTGCAACACAGCTACGCCAGCTTTCAATCTGGCAACACGTTCGATAAGCCTTCGCCTATCATAATCAGACTTCGCATTATCTAATTCGGAATTGATTTGGTCGATTCGTTGATCAATTTCATCTCTCAAACCTTTCCCTTTGAGGAAAATTGTAGAATCTTTTGTAATTACTACTTCACCAACTTGTCCTAGACTTTCTGGCAAGCAATCCTCTAATCTTATCAAGTTGGTATCATCTTCAAATACCGCACCTCCTGTGGCAATAGCCATATCCATAAGAGAGTTTTTCCTAAACTCTCCAAAACCAGGTGCCTTTACAGCTGCTACTGGTAAACCTATTTTTAGTTTATTAACCACAAGGACCGATAGTGGTTCGGCATCAAAATCCTCAGCAACAATAATCAAAGGTTTTTTCTTTGCATTACATATTTCTAACGCCGGTAATAATTGTTGAGCAGTAAATATCTTTTTTTCCGAAAATAGAACATAAGCGTCAGTGTACTCCACTTTAGGTCCTTTCAGTGAATTGACAAAGTATGGGGAAACATACCCACGATCAAACTGCATGCCTTCCATAATTTCAAGTTCGTCATCTAAGGTTCTGCCGTCTTTGACTGTAACAACTCCATCCTTTCCGACTTTATTGATTGCAGTAGTTATCAAAGATCCTATGGCTCTATCACCGTTCGCTGATATAGTAGCCACCTGTTCTATTTCAGCTGCAGATTTGACAGGTTTAGACATCTTTTTAAGGTGATCCTTGACGGCATTGACGGCGACCATAACTCCTTTTCTAATTTCGATTGGGTTTGCTCCCCTTGATATCCTTTCAAAACCTTCTCTGGCGATGGCTCTTGCTAACACTGTTGCGGTGGTAGTTCCGTCCCCTGCTTCCTCGTTGGTTTTGTTTGCCACATTTTGAACAAGTTTGGCACCAATATTTTGAAATTTATTTTTTAATTCTATGCCTTTAGCTACAGTTACTCCATCTTTAGTTATTTTTGGATTCCCAAATGATTGTTCTAATATTACAGTTCTTCCTTTGGGACCCATTGTAACAGCGACGGCATTTGTTAAAATATCGACTCCTTGAAGCATCAGTGCGCGAACATCTTTGCCGAATCTCACGTCTTTAGCATAACGTTGAAGAGCAGTTGAAAAGCTTCTTTTGTAAATATATCCGTTTCCAAATGAATAACTCAAGCGATGCATTTTAAGTTATTTTTCTATTAATTTCGAGTATTAATAATCACATCACATACGAAATAACAACATTAATCAAATCCGCCAAAAAGCTTTCTGAATTTGATATGTTTTCGAAATTCGAATTACCGATAGACAAAAAAGTAAATAAGGCCATGATCGCACGTACCAAAAATAATTTTGTACTTTGCTTGTAAGCGTTTTAAAACATGTGTCTAAAAAGTTTTTTTGCAAAACACGACGTTTTTTATTACGGATTCGGCTGACGAAGGCCGTCATCGGCGTCATCTGGCTGTCAATGCCGTGCAAATGTATGCTGTCTAATGCTGTCAATGTCAGTGTCACTGCAATGTTAACGGTTGCATTTTGAAATTTGTATTATTTTATTTTATGACATTCTGGGTGCTCGTAATCTATTTTTATTTATCTTCAGTTAGGCAAATAGGCAATTTTTGACAATAAGAGATTACAATGAATGCTTCAAATAAAGTAAAACCAGTATCGATCAACTTAAACATAGGAGATCAATTGACGGCAACCTCATGTGGTCATGTTGTTGTGGAATTAATAAAGTTTATTGCTCATCAAAGACTGCAAATACCGTACACCTACCAGTGGTTAAAACAAGTAGTGAATAAGAAGAAAATGAATGAGAACAGTGCTCATAAGGACAGCCTGCAATCTGAAATGCATTTCCGCTCTGTATCCAACGCTTTGGAAAATTTAGATTTCATTCTTAAAGTAAGATACATACTAGTTTTAATTGAGCTTATTCTTGTAGTATGTCACTTTTTGTTAACCTACATTAATTCACTTTATTTAATTTCAGAGTCTCACTCAAGAGATAAATGGTTCTGTAATTCCTGATGAAGTGTGCATTGCTCTTGGTAGCACTCCTGTAACCTGCAAGGAAGTGTACCGATTGCTCCTTCCCACCGTCTGCCACAAGTTCCAGTGCCACTCCAGCCACATAGCTACAGACCAGAAAATTCAGAGGAGTGTGTTTAAGTGAGTAGTCAATTATTTAAGTAATCCAGTACAGTCCCCATTATTTAATGTGGCGAGTTTCATATAGTGGTAAAAGCAATGCACAAACTTACTCTTGCCATGTTAGAAGCCAGGAACCATATCAATGCAAGTACAGTAACAAACTGGGATTGTTGAGCCACTTGCCACTGTTCGCAATTTAGACGTGTAATCAATGACCGATGTGACCAACTACATGTTAGCTATTGGATTAGTATTATGCGACCAAGTTACAAACATAGGTAAGAGTCTCAACAATTCCGGTTCGTGATGGTACATACTTGGTTTTATTCAGTATCTGCATACATCTATCTTCTTCTTCTTCTTCTTCTTCTTCTTCTTCTTCTTCAACCTTTCACCACCCAATGCTGAGTGTAGGTCTCTTCCAATGCACGCCATTCTTCCCGGTTTTCTTCACATCTATACTGGAGAGTAATGTATGCGAAGTTCCAAATTTACTTAATGAGAGGAATCCTGTGCCTGAGCAGTGTGTAGGTTTATGACTTTATATGTTTATGCATTGTTAATACATTTTAATTGAACAAAGCTATTATTTCACAATATCTCGAAATAACCTTTGTTTTTTGTTGGCAGAACTCTGGTGACTTCAGACTTGAGTCAAGTCCTATTCACACCAATGGCACCAACAAATATGTATATATTTATCAAAAAGAAATTGTCACAAACACATTCTGGGCCAACAAGCGACACATTTATCAAAGCAAGTGGTTGTAGACTGCCTAGAGACACCAAAATAGTGGTCATTGACTTCAGAGCCCAGAAACAAGACAATCTGGTTTGTTGCAATGATTTCCAAATATTTGGAGAAATCATCAGCGAGAGCCTAGCAAATCTGCAGTTGGGTGAGCAACCTAATTTTAATGAAATCGAATCTAGTGCTACTATGACTTGGTATCAGTCCTCATATGTCATGAAGGGGTTCAAAGACTGTATTGTGAATGGAAGCTCCATCACAAATAAGTGGCTGGAGTCTTCATCCGTCTGATTGTGAGGACTTAGGTTTAAAGCCTCAGACGTGCTGACAGTGGAAGCAGGGTGGTGCACAAGAGCGGGCACATAGCACCGGCTGGGAAATAACAGTTTTGATCGTACCGTGGCGGCACCGCGCCACGCTGCCCCGCTGCCGCAGTCAATGCGAAATAAGTGCTAGCCAGAAGTTTACATAAAAAAACAAGCAAAATATTTTTATTCGATTTTATACCAACCATGACTTTAGTCAAATTTTATTTCTCAACTTGGTTTAGTTATATGTAGTTAATCGTGTAATAACAATCAATTTATATTAATAAGAATAATCTTAAAGAAGTGATATAGAATTCACTACTTTGTTAATATTAAATTAAATAAGAATAAGGCTGATAGTGTGCCATTTGTTATATTTTTGACTGTTAGAATAAAACAACCCATTTGCTCACATTTCTTGAATTATTATTAAAAAGTATACAATACATATATATTGTTACATAATGTAAGTACCTCCAGTAGTGGACAGACAATTTATTAAAGTAAGAATTAATAAATTTTAGACAAATCCATAATACTTTTGTTTTTTTTTTTTACTTTTGCCGCCATTAATATCTCTGCCCTGAATAAGAATCAAACACATTTTACAGTAACTTTCCAATTCTTTACAGTGGAAACTCAACACGTCTTAATTGGTTGGTGAAAGTGTCACAAAAACTCTTAGTCCACCTGGCCATGGTCACAGATCTATCTAAACAGATCTTTTATGTGCACTAAAAAGCTTGAAAACACACATTACATACACTTTTCGATTGTTAACTTCCATCAGGAAGTAGTTTTCCTCTGAAATAGTATACTTCTGCAGTCTTCAGAGATGATCATGTAATAAATTGATGGAAAAGGTATATTCATTTACAGTTATTTAATTATATTTTCTTATGATACTTGTTTTCTGAGCATAAATAGGTTCATCAAACCTTCAATAATAGATAAATACTCTGGCAAAGAGTTCAAGACAGAATATGAATGATTAAAAAAATATTGCAGCTAATATCCAAGAGACTGAGGAGACCACAGACTTGTCTTATAATAAGGCGCACATACTTTTTCGAGAGTTTGATTTTTAGGTCTTTTGACACATTTTTTGTACTTCCAACACATTTTCAGTACTTCATTAAATATTAGAATCAAATGAGTTCTTTCACCATTGGGTCCTACAGCGGCGTCACACATAATTTTATTCTTGATCATTTCTTTGAGACAGCATTCTAGCAGTTCATAATCCTTTAACCAAAATCCATTAGGTACTTGGACATGTGTAATATTCAAAGCTTCAGCTAAAAGGCCTGTTACTAATAAATCGTCAATCCGGAAGTAAGGATAGTCTTTTGCCATTTCAATAACTCTTTTGGCTGTATTTGGTGTTGTTATGTAATACCCACCACTTAAATATACAGGGTATTTATCACCTGGGTACTCTTTGAAACTGACATACCACTTACTGTCATTACTTCTTACTGGGTCAGAGTTGTTTAGCATATACCCCATAAAGAAGTCTCCATCTAGTCTGATACTTTTTAAAAGGGCATATGTTCTTTCCAAGCTGAAAACAGTGTCATCGTCAACTTTAAGGATGTATGAAGCCCCACTGCAATTAGTGGAAGCCCATTGGAGACCCATCAAATGCTTATGTGTGAGGTTGTGGTAGTTTTCTACAAAGGAGCCCTGCAACACGTCACCGTGCATTCTACTCTCATCATTGATGACATTCTGGGTTATGTATCTGAAAGTGATAATATTATACTTTTATACTGTTATTATTTACAAGAACTTATTTTTGGGATCTGGTGTCTTAAGAATTGCGATCGTGTAGAAAAACGATCAAGTTTCTACAGAGATGGACGTGAGCTTATGATTAGGTAGTTTTGACAATAGTAGATGATGATACTTCATGATTCATGATGTCAGCCACTTGAAAATGAAAGTCTAAAATACAAACGGACGCCTACAAGCAGTCAAAATGCTATGTAATCCGTTTGAAAAACATATCCCTTTAAAATCTCAACATTTTAGAAACTGTTCATCAGATTTTGTCCAACCCCAAAGAACCACTGCTATGAAACTATCTGAGAGAAAGCCACACACACACACACCTGCGACGCAAGCGCATGAGGCATGCTTTAGTGATTAGTCTCAAGTAAGGCTCATAATCGCACCAAAAATAGCTGCTTCGCGAATGGCCTCGGTTACTCGGTTAGTGAGGACCCGGCTATTAAAATGTGATGGGACAAAAAGGATTGTCTTATTATCATCATACATTTTTTGAAAGCGATATTCTTATTGATGAATGCAATTTTATGACACGTCCATGCTGACTTCAAGGGGGTGGACCATGACTGCTGGTGAACACTAGTCTTGCTAAGAGCATACAAAACAAATTGTAGTTAAGTACATTTCTATACTCACTTTTCTTCAGGTGGTATTTTCGCCAACAAGAATACTCGAGAGACGTTTAAATAATTCAGAAGCCGCTTAGGCATAGCTCTTCTGTGTGCATTTCGTAGCACAACGTTTCCGACATACGAAGTTACTATTACAGTGATAAATGGTCTATCTAAAAATAGCACAGATTTAGTACCACATTACCTAGTAATAAGTAGGTATCTAAATTTGAAGGTTTATTAGTGTTTTTACTTCTTACCTCTGCATGTTGTGTTAGCAGGATGGATTAGTATATCGTTTATAAATTGAGTATTATTGTATTCCACATTGTCAGCAATCATTTGGTTGATTGGCTTCAAGTCTGGCTCCCAAATGACCCAAGAAACGAGGTATAAGGCAGATGTTAGTCCTAGTATTAATTTATACATTTCTCTGATGTGTGCAGATAATATATGAAAATTAAGAAACAGAAAAGCTGTGAGTTAGATGTCTTTTTTTAATACTTTTTATCGTTTATCTCCCTTTACTTTACAATATATAAACATCAATAAAAAATTAAAATAAAATATAACATATAAAAAAATACAACTCTGCATTTTCGCAGTGACAGCGTAAATGACATCAAAATGCATGCCTCTAAAATAAAATTGTAAGTCATTAGATCATTTGACAGAGGTTTCTGTCTCTGTAGAGGTCTTATATCTTATAGATCCCTATTCCAGCTCATTGCTGTCACCTTAACCTCAAGTACTTGATTTCAGGCTTGCCATCACTAAAAATACTCCTTGCTCTATAAGCCACACAAACTTTATCAAGACTTTTTTCTTTAGTCCTCACAGAACACTTTTTCTCACTCTGACACAAATTCAATGCATCATTAAATTCTACAATTAAATTATTTCTACCACCATTGGGTCCCACAACAGCATCACAAAAGACTTTTTCTTTAATCATATCTCTGAGACAGCATTCCAGCAGTTCATAATACTCCAGCCAAAATCCTTTTGGTACCTGGATTAGTTTAATATTCAGAGCTTCAGTTAAAAGGCCTGTAATAAGCAAATCATCTATCCAGAAGTAGGGATGGTATATGGCCTCATTGGTCACTCTTCTAGCTGTATTGGGAGTTGTTATGTAATACCAGCCAGATAAATAGGGTGGATAGTCATTTCTAGGATACTCCTCCCAAGTGACATACCACTTATTCTGTTTCTTTCTTATAGGCTTTGTATTATTTAGCATATAGCCCATGAAGAAATCTCCTTGGAATGTGATGTCTTTTAGAAGTTTGTATGTCTTCTCCAAGTTGAAAACAGTGTCATCATCTACTTTGAGAATATAAGAAGCTTCGTTGCAATTTGTGGAGGCCCATTGCAGACCCATCAAATGTTTGAATGTTAGGTTGCGGTAGTTTTCTACAAAGCCGCCTTGCAGGATGTCACCAAAAGACCTATTCTCATCTTCTACAGCATTCTGGCTAATGTATCTGAAAGTGAAAAAAAAAAAAAAAATTTTTGGGATTCCATAGCAAAATGGCAAAAAACTGAACCATTATGGATTTGCCATAATTTGTTTGTCTGTCTGTTGGTCTATCAATCTGTCTTTATATTTCAGCCTTAAGATGTTCACTGCTGAGCCTAAGCCTCCTCTTTAGACTTCCATAAGTACCTGTTGGATGCAACTGCATATTACAACCACTTTTTTCGAAACTATAAGAACTACATTTTAGTTTCATACAAAAATAAATGAAAAATTGGGAGTTCCCTATACTTAAAATTGAAACTCAATTTTTCTTTTATCAAACACGTAAACATTATGTGGGTTATTTACGGATCATTATCATCTCAGCCATAAGATATCCACTGCTGAACATAGGCCTCTCCTTTGTGAATCCCATGAACCTGTTAGCAATTTCTCTGTATTATATTAGGCTAAATTAAGATAGGTACTTACTTTTCTTGATGGGGTATCTTGGCCAGCAAGAATATTCTGGACGCATTCATGGAATCCAATAGCTCTTTGGGCATAGCTCTTCTGTGTGCACTGCGCAACTCCACATGACCCACATATGATGTGACTAGTATAATGATGAATGGTTTTCCTAAAAATAAAATAGCCTTAAAACACCTTTCTTTAGCTGAGAAAGTAACTAATAACATACTAAAAGGTAAAATGTGTGGCCCAGATACCTGAATTAAATATCTGGCTCCTGTTTTTTTCTTATACTGGTAGATTGAGATAATAGTTTTTCGGTTAGGTATATTATATTCTGTTTTTTTTTTTGAATTGTTGTTGTGACCTATACATTGTCGGTTTAGGTAGTTAAATCAATGTAAACAATCTTGACGTGTCTTTTTATTTAAACGTACACTTTATAAATCGAAATCTTTACATTTTACAATTTTGGTATGAAAAAATCATTTACTTTCATGATTGAATTGTATAGTGTAACGATTTTCATTTTTAGACTGTGTATTTCAATAAAAAGACATGTCAAGATTGTTTATATTGTTTTAACTACCTAAACCGACAACGTATAGTTACATACTTTAAGTTTCAATGAATAAAAACAATTGATATTAACCCTTCGTATGCGGGAAATGAAAAATATACTGCATTCGAGCCTCTTCTGTTTCAGTATCTACAAATTATGGTGATTAAAATAAAAATAAAAAAAAGATATCCTTAAAATGGAGCAGATCTGCTCCGTAGCATACGAGAGGTTAAAGTTTAGTATACTTACGTTTGCATACAGCATTTGAAGGTTGGATTATGAGGTCCCGTATGAACTGAGTATTGTTCAATTTGAGAACTAGTATTGTGTTCGTGAATTCTATACTGGAGCTCCAATAAACCCAATAAATAAGAATCAAAAGGGAAAGGACTCCTAATCCTAGTAATTTCCTCTGCATTTTCTCACTCAGCGTAAATTAATTTGTATAAGCTAAAGCCGTATTTAATATATTTTCCAAGCGTACATATCTGTTTAAACTTTAATTCAATTAGTTAACTTTTATTTTATAAGTTTTGTTTACAAAACTTTCGATCTTACACTTACACTTGCTGTTTTCTTTCATTCTCATGTCATGTCAACTCAACTCTGCAGACTCTGCTTGTGACGTTTTGTTACTGACTTGTAACTGACATTGACATTCTATTAGACTGGGTTACCATTTAATTATGCGCGATCTTTACACCAGACCAGGGAAAATCTGTGTACAGTAGGTCCTCTAATTCCATTCAATGTATTTAACTTGCAGCGCTTGTACTATGTAATATGTGAGATATTTACCTAAGCTGGTTTTTCCAACCTCGTATGTAAATATAAACCATAAACCACGTTAAATTACAGGTTTCGCTTACATTTCGGCGTAAAATACAGTCAGCAAAAAAGTTAATTCAATCTGTATCCAAAGACTCGTTCTTGAAGCAAAACACGCTTAAAAATAATTACATTTAGTAGGGGAACGGGATATTGAAATCGCCTTGTGCTGATTTTGAGACCTTTATTTATTCTGTTTATTTCTGTCATACTCCCACATCATCAATTCCTTCCCTGCACTGTCTGGGAGCAAACAAGCGGCTGTCGTTTTTATCATTAATAATGAAGTCGTTATCAAGTGCCCGCCTACTCGCGAGCGCAGGAAGCTCGGCGCAGTCGGTCCGTCTCATTCGAGTATCGGCGTCGATCAAAAACACCGGCGCCCGCGCACACGCGAACACCGCGCGATTTACAAACCTGACACGATGAATCTAACCATGGCGACCGACGTGATAGTGACCTCTGACGCCCAAGATGCGGTTCTGAGGGCAAAAATAATAACCATGGTGACACTTTTCGTCGTATCCATGATTTTTGGGTGTCTCCCGATGCTCTTGTCCCTTAAATTTGACTGGTTCACGAAGAACACTGGATCGGATATGAGAGCTTCGAACCAGTTCGTCATGGGGCTCTTGGCTTTCGGCGGAGGCGTGTTGTTTGCGACTACCTTCATGCATCTACTGCCAGAAGTTGATTTGAATGTGCAGCTGCTTCAAGGTAAGAGGTTTTGTGTGTGGAATGCGCGGATGCAATTGAACACAAATGTTTCAGTACCTATTGCATAATTTTGATGGAATTCTACAGATAGCTGTTGACTAGTGATTAGCTACCATGTTCAAATTATCGAGAATAATTTTATGGGATTATTATGCCATTATTGTTTATTTCTATTCGCGATACTGCACAATATTCTCCACAGCTGTCTTTGGAAATTGTGTGATTGCGAATAGGAATAAACAATAATGGCTCAAGTGTAGAATAATCCATTTTATTGCGCCCTATCGTAAAGGCATTATTTCCACGATAAATAAACACCGTCTCTGCTAATTTACGGAACATAGATAGACAGACATATAGTTTGCGGACATAAGTTAGTCAGATGACATAGATAGTCAAAGCCTCAGGTTCGATTTCTGGGGTGCCTAGGCAATTATTTTGGGTTTTGATTTTATAATCCTATTTCAATTCAAAACTTCTGAAGAAACAGGGTAAATAATAATAATAATAACGATTTGCAGACATTCGCTACTTCACTGCTATAGTGGTCGGCAATAAACTAAGCGAAATTTTAAGTGGTGGGTGTAAGTTCACGTATCGTTTTTAGCTGGACAAACGACGCACGAAGTTACAACTTAAAATCTTGCCAAGTTTATTGCCGACCACTACAACTTATTAATCTTATTAGGTAACTACGTAAAACGACGTTTATATCTGTCGCTAAAGTAAGTAGCCCGACACTAAAAAACAAAGCCACATCTAATGGGATGAACAAATATTTGTTTAGTTCACATTAATTGCAGTCTTAATTTTCTGTTGATAAAATAAGTAGGTAGCTAAAAGATATGACTTTACGACGAAAATTCGTAGGCTAAACTAAGTGCCATTTCATTTAGTTTGTAATTAAAATGTGACCGTCCATGAGAAAAGGGTCCTTATGGCAGTTTCTAGTTACGGAGATATTAGCTGTTTTGTAAAATCGTTCAATTTTATCATTTTTTTGTTTTATGCGAAATAGTAAAATATAAAGATAGAGGTATATTTTTACCTAGGTTTCAGTTGTGTAAGTTCATTATTTTTTAATTAAAACCTAGTTTAAAGTTTAGTAGAAAAGGGTCCTTATGGGAAATTGCATACAATAATGGCAAAGGTCAATAGATAAACTTGTTTAAACTCTTAAATAGTTAGATACTTTGCAAATACATTTTCTTTGCACAGTATCAGTGGTCATTAGGGTTCCATAGTCCATAAGGAACCCTTATAGTTTCGTCATGTCTGTCCATCCGTCCGGGCTCGTACTGCTACTCCACCGATTATCACGTAAAATGGCGGAGCGATAGATAATGAAGTTCCAAAAGTTGTTTTTTAAAATTATGAAAAAATATTTTATTTTCAGCCCCCCTCCCATACAAAGAAAATTGAATTTAAAAAATTAAATTGGACTAACCCCAACGTGTGGGGTATCGTTAAAACGCAACAAAAAATGCTTTGAAACTATGTAGATCAAACCTTGTAATAATCTAAAACAAAGTTAAAATTTTAGGTGTCCCCCCACCGTAACTTTTGAAATATTACTAAAATAATTCTAAAAAAGATACGGTATATACCTCAAAGTAAGTACTTTAAAATAAAATTAAGGCGTACTCAGTATCATGAATAGTTATTTTTGTACAACTCGACCAACTTATGTAGTTACAGTCGTCCGAACAAAATGTATGGAGTCAACCGCAAAATGAAATTTAGCTAGCTACGGAACCCTAACATGTGCGTGCCCAACAAGCTTTTGCCAGGTTTTTTATATTTTACCTACCCTACATTTCTCGTCTGACGTCAAAACATCTCGCGGCGGCGTGAACGTGGACGGCGAACGTTCTCTCGCGTTATGCCGCCGCTCAGCCTATAGATCTCTGTCTTACATACGATATTTTGCACGTTGAACTAAAACTTACATGTAGCTACTGTGGTGAACTCGGCCACAGGAACCAAGTACGAAATGGTGTTTACTTTTGTAAAAAAAGGAAATCAGAAGAAAATAAATAATTTAGTAGTAGGTAAAATAAGTAATAATCATAAATCACAATCTAGCAAATTATTATAATTGGAATGTGTCCCCCCCCTTCCCCCCTTACCCCTATCAGAAATCGCGTCAAATTATCTTTATTATGTGATACTTACTATGAATGGTTCCTTAGTAGTAACAGACTATTTTAATTATTCGTTGACGTTAAATGAGAATAACTTCTTACAGATAAAGATTTTGAGTATAATTATAATAACCTTTTTTCTTCATTATTGTGTGGTAATACTAGATTAGGAAAAAAATAATGTTAATAATGTGCCATTTTGTAATTATTCATATGTTTTATCTGTGATTGGTCATAAGGACCCTTTTCCCAAATGTATGGGAGTCAAATTGTGATTTTTACGTAACTTTGATCGTATATAAATAAAAAAATAAGACTTGTAGAATAATAATGAGAACTTTATGATACTCTAGTGGGCTGAATAAATATATTTTAGAACTCACTATACTTGTTATTTGTTATAGGGGAAAATGAAAAGTATAGTAATTACCACGTTTTAATTAAAATAGAAATATTTCGTTAACTGTATGATTTTATTTCTTTCCTAAAATGTAAGTTTATATATGTCCTACTATATACAATAGTTCAGATTACAACATATTAAAGAAAAAGCTGAAAAAAAAATTATTAATTTCATTCTTATAAGCGTGTTGCTGTTATCAAAGGCTGTTTTGTCAGGATCTGGAAGTCGCATTAATAAAACCATGACTGAATTCGAAAGAAAAACCCCTTGAGATACAAAATCAATCATAGTCTATGTAACTTCCAATGGGAACATACTTAAAATCAATTTCAAACTTCTTTTGACGATTTCTCGAAAGTGCAATTTTAGCAAGTGTACCTAAGTTTGATGATTTTTTTAAAAAAAAGTATGAGACTTAGGGTCATGATTGTTTCTGTGTTATATAGCTTATTTAACATAGATTTAGGAACTGTGCTTAACTCAATACCTGCCATAAGGACCCTTTAGGCATGGACGGTCACAAATTATTTGTCTATTAAAAGTCTGATATACATACATACATATTCTCACGCCTGTATTCCTAAGAGGGGTAGGCAGAGCACATGGATAAAAATCCAGTGCCATATCCAGTCTTACATATCCTCTACATACTGTTAGTGGTGGTCAAGTGGTGGTGGTGGTGTTGTTAATCCGTTATTGGTGGTCGCGAAGTTTTTTTTCTCTTGCCTGTTGCCACCAAAATGTTCTGGCTGGAATAACTGGAAATATTTTTCCTATCTGTTACCACTAAAATGGTAGTTACAAAACACCTATCTTTGGGGTGTTTTTATATGTATTATGTGGAAATAGAATTAAAAACAGAATTATTAATATAAATACATACTTTTTTGTAATGTTTAAAATATTGTTTCGAATGTAATAATTCACCGGATATATTTGTTAACATAGGTATTACGAGCAGTGTAAGGTTGGCAGTAAAAAATCTTTTTATGCCATCGTGTATGTACATATTCTCACGCCTGTATTCCCAAGAGGGGTAGGCAGAGCACATGAATTCAAAAATTCAGTGCCACGTTTAGCAATTTGAGGGTAACCAGATGGTCAAACGTGATATTGTGGTGACAGGTTGCTAGCCCATCGCCCACAATACACCAACCCTTTCCCAGAGACGACTCTTACGACACCCACGTATGTATGTATGTATTATTAAAAAAAAAAAACTTTATAATGGACGTGCAGGGCAATATGCAAATATTGGAACCCAACTTACTGCTAATCTAATGGCAAGCATGGCAACAAGTTATTTTTTATTCTGAGTTGTGGTACGAGTATAGTATATTATTTAAACTAACATTTTCATACGTATACATGACGCGGCTGTATTCTCAATTGGAGTAGGCAGAGCACCCGATACGCTCCATGACTATTTCACGTAGCCACTTCTAGCACATGTTTTAGGTTTTAAGTTCATAGGTACTATAATAGTAGCAGGTTGCTATTTAAAACGTGACTTTTCCATGTTTTTGAGTGAGTGGAGTCTTATGGTCAAAGTAAAAATAATACTTTACCAATCTAATGAGTTACGACACGCGGATATAGTTTTTATCCGTTTCATCGAGTATATTTTCTAATTTTTTTGCCTTGTGTAAAGTACCAACTTAGCGCTGTTTTTAGATCCTTCGTGTTAATACGCACTGTTGTCGTATCTCATAGTAAGTACATAGTCATGCTTCGAACATATCTGGTTCGAAGGACCATATTTTTTTACTTTTGTGTTACATCTGAAAAGTGTTTCTCTAGTTTTTTTTTAACTTTAATTTACAACGAAGGCTGTTTTGAGCAAATTTCGAAAAAGCGCAAGGAAATTTGTAATCACGATTTCTTAAACATGAATCGTGTTTTCGTACAAACATCATTCAATTAGGTATCATATTTATCACGTAATAAATTTATAATATACCGTAGGTAGGTAGTATAGGAAAGATACATAGTACAACAGGTACCTTTCAGAGAATGAAAGACTTACTGTTTGGAGCTGAGAGATCCTGCATTCCTTTAATAAATAATTGAAAGAACACGTTCTACAAACAAGGCTATAAAAACGTTCTATATTTAGGTGTTTTTGTCATTGTTAAACATGAGGTACCTATAGTCAATTTTTTATTCGCAGTGAAATTGACAAGTGCCAATAATGACATCTTTTTTTTGTGCTGCTCTTCGTCTTGTTATATCATAAGAAAGAACATGATCTTAATTAACCAAATTTAAACATTAAGTACCTACATTATTTCATAAAATAACTTACTTATAAAAATGTGCTACTTACTATACCTTATCGGTTTAGGTAGTTAAAACAATATAAACAATCTTGACATGTCTTTTTGTTGAAATACAGTCTAAAAATGAAAATCGTTACACTAAGTATACAATTCAATTATGAAAGTAAATGATTTTTTCATACCTTAATTGTAAAATGTAAAGTTTTCGATTTATAAAGTGTACGTTATAAAAAGACACGTCAAGATTGTTTACATTGTTTTAACTACCTAAACCGATAAGGTATAAACTTAATGTATCTCTCAGTCAATGATCAGTTCATCACTATTTTAGAATTGCAAAAAACAGGCAACACCGGCAATGCCATTTTAGTATCAGAGTTAAAAATAAAACTTAATCAGAATCACAATCCTCTTCCCAATTTAGATCCTTTTGAGATAATTATGTTGATTGAGAACCCATCGGAAAAAAGAGCACCGATATTTTAAAGTCATAGCTGTGGGAGTCTGTCTTGGGATGTAACGAAGGTGGTGTGGGAAAGATTCTAATAGCGAGATTCCTCTCCAGGCAGATGTTATGCCTGGGGACCGAAGTCCACAGAGAGGAAGTTGGAAGTTGTATTTATGCAACCGTTCGTAAATTTTAGCGCGATTTAGGATCGTTTAGTTCGGCTATTTGGTGCATGTGGCGCTGTGGCGCTACAGTGGTTTTATCGAATCCGAAATCAGAGTCGGGAGTTTTCAAAATCTTTTTTTGTTTCCATACAATTTTGCGATAACTCGCAAACGAATTCGTTAACGACTGCACCATCGAAATGAACACACTAGACGCTCAGATTCGGAGAGCAATATAATTCTTAGATAGATACTAAACATTTAGTCAAAAAAAACGACTGGGTCACAGTATTACGAATAGTGACTGGGTTTTATTATAAAATTATTCCATGTTTTGTAAATTACATCAGGCAAGACTTGGATTTAATGTAGAGACTGGGAAACTAGCTAATATACTTTGCCTATAGTATATTTCATTAACAAAAGCTGGGTGAAAGTCGTCGGCGACCTCCGATTTACCTATAAGGGTGTCAGAATAAAATTCTTAAATGTGATATACCTAAATCGGAAATTCCGTCGTATCGGAGTCAGATTTCCATCACATATTATGACACATGTTCGTAAATTGCTTAGGTAAAACTTAAATTACTTAAATTAGAGAGACTTGCAAACTAAAACATACTACACACACGACTCAATACATAGACAAAACCATGACTATTTTGCGTTTCGTAGCCTTCTAGCATATTTTATGAGTTTTAGTTTGGCAGATATAATAGTGACAGATACACATAGCTACAAACATATTTTTTGCATTTAATTAATTATCAAAAACTTGGTGAATTACCTCCAATCAAACGTTTTTAACCGACTTCAAAAAAAGGAGAAGGTTCTCAATTCGTCGGGATATTTTTTTTTTATTTTTTTATTTTTTTTATCATCATTATTTTTTTTATGTGTGTTCGCTGATTACTCGAAGACGCCTGGACCGATTTGGAATTTTTTTTTTGTTTGAAAGGGTATAGTTTCCAGGTGGTCCCATTGCCAGCATATCTTGATCTGGTGATGGAATATGAGGGAAATCGAGGGCAACCCTCAAATTTTATTGGCACAGGTAATGTTTTTAGTACATTTTTAGGGTTCCGTACCTCAAAAGGAAAAAACGGAACCCTTATAGGATCACTTTGTTGTCCGTCTGTCCGTCCGTCCGTCCGTCCGTCCGTCCGTCTGTCAAGACCCTTTTTCTCAGGAACGCGTGGAGGTATGAAGCTGAAATTTATATCAATTACTCAGGACTACTGTCCCTTGAAGCTGTGAAAAAATCAAACTTCTAAGCCAACGCAATCAAAAGATACAGCCGTTTATGCCGCAAATTTTCGACACTTGCAAGGGAATCAAAACCTACAGGGTGCTTCCCGTGAACTCAGAATCTTGAAATTTGGTACGAAGCAACGTCTTATAGCATAGATAAAGGAAAAATTACGAAAACCATAAATTTTTAGTTACATCACATAATATATTTTTTTTTAATAATTTTAAACTTACTACCCATTTCCGCATAAACGCGTAAAGGTATTAAATTGAAATTCATACCAAATACTCAGGTCTATAATACCTTTAAGCTGTAACAAAATCAAACTTCTATGTCAACGCAATCAAAAGAAACAGCAATTTAAGCTGCATATTTTGAAACTCGCAAGTACTCGCAAGGGAATCCAAACCTAAAGGGTACTTCCAGTCGACCTAGAATCTTGAAATTTGGCATGAAGCAACGTTTTATAGCACACATAAAGGAAAAATTCCGAAAACCTTAAATTTTTAGTTACATTGCAAAATATATATTTTTTAATAAATATAAACTTATTACTCGATTGTCGTAATGAACGAACTTTGTAAACCTTGCAGGTTTGTACGGAACCCTCGGTGCGCGAGTCCGATTCGCACTTGGCCGGTTTTTCAAAGCTACACCAGTATTTACGTCTGGCAGTAAAAAAAATATGACTGAGCTGATGATGGAAGGTCAACTCCTTAATGCTTAGGAGTTAAAGGATAATTCTTTCAATACTGAATGCACCTGCAAACTGGAAATTATAATTTCAGTAATTAGTGAGGCCTGCTGGTGATGGAAGGTCACCCTCATTATTAGACAAATGCTTTCAGTATAGCCCAAATTTGAAGTCGGTTTTTTTTTGTTTAAAATTATTATGTAGTTAAAAGTGTCGAAGTTGGAATCGAAATACAATACATACATAACGTCACGCCTCTTTCCCATAGGGGTAGGCAGAGACTACTTTGTTCCACTCGCTTCGATCTTGACATAGCTCTTTAATAGCTTCATCTACATTCATTAGTCTCCTCATACATGCTCGTCGGTTTCGGGTACTCTTGACCTGACCTCTTTCTAAAACGTCCGCGATTTTTTCACGGAACGTACGTCTAGGTCTTCCCCTCCCACTGCACCCATCCACATTCGCCATATAAATTTGTTTCGTAAATCTTCTTTCATCTAACGCTTAGTGTAATGAAAACGATCATGGATTCGATAACTATTACGTTTGCGAATTAACGCCAAATTGTATGGAAAGTGAAACAGCGCCACCAAGCGGAATGTTTGCACAACTGCCGCGGTCGACACGTCTCCATACATTATTCGAGTTAATTCGCAAACGAAATCGTTATCAATTCATGACTTTACGTGATGAAAGTTCCGACGTACCGGAGTACTCCCCGGAGTCCCTTGGCCCTAGACACCAATAACTCGACAAATAACAGAAATAGGGTCTTTGACAACAGTAAAAATAAACTATAATTTGTGGCCATCCTAACAGATTATAGGAAAATAATTAAACATATTTCACTTTCTTTTGTTCAAAATATTATGCATTTTTAGAGTATTTTGTTCTATTAATTTCTAATATTCGTTAATAATGTATCTGTGACTAAAACGCTTGCGATTGATTGATGACGTCACATACCATGAAAGGTATCTGTGGTCAAAGTGGACATTGATAATTTGACATGACAATTTTGACAGCTTCTTTGTGTGGTGCCTTTGTTTACTTGCATGTGATGTCAAACAGCGTTTTTGGCGTGAGTTTGAGAATTTGAACTTTAATATTTATTTTCTTTGTTAATACAGAGAAGAATCCGGAAATACTAATATATCGTGTTTATTACATAATGAAGAATTTATTAAAAGTATATTTCAAAAATGTTCAAAAACCCTATTGCAACAACATACACAATACCTGTCACTGTCTGACTAAAGACGTCAGAAAAAGACAGGTAATCTATTGATCTTACAGGAAGTTTAACGCGCTAAAACTACCCAAAAGACTTCTGAAGTAAAACACATTGATTACCATTATTTACACTTGAAACTACTTAATTTTATAATTCATCATGCAATAAAAGTCTCAGCGTGTCAAGGGAAGTACTTGCCAACTAAAAATCCTATCTCAAGTTTTAAATGTTTACTTTCAAATGTACACACAAGTATCGCGATCTTACATCAATTTAAGAGTGTTAAGCTTGTGTTTTTAGCGTATTGACGTTTGTTGAGCTAGTGTAAATGTGTATACGTACTTAGTTATGTAACTGTGTCCACAATGGTTTGATTCTGAAATGCGATGACGGTAATTACATCCGGCTTGAAGGACCATGTACGGTTGTGCAGTGTTTATATTTTTTACAGCAAATAAATGAAAAATCCAATTTTATGATTAGACATTTAGGTTTGGTTTTCTTAATCATTCCCTGTAGGTACCTACGAACAGTCAGCAGCACCGATCATAATCTTGAGACAAATGAGTCTACTGTACCATCTATTCTTTTACTGTACCTTTTTTTTTTATTATTAGCCTATCATTGTATCCCACTGCTGGGCAAAGGCCTCTCCTTTTGACCTCCACAGCTCTCGGTTTTGCGTGACTGTACCTACTTCTCTGAAATTTAACATACAATATGACGATGCAAAGAAAAACATGTAGTTGTTCAGTCTTTTTTTTGCTATGTGAAATTAGCATTGTATGTTAAATCTTCTTTTTTGTGGGCCGGTGTCAAAAATTTAATCTTAAAATTGTGCTTATTAAAATTTTCTACGAAACGTGAAATAGTCGGTTTCTCGGTTTGCCTATGTAACGTTTTGTACGATCTGTCTACCACATTCGGAAATATAGGAGTCATCGTTCATGAGTTTACAGTGACCGTACTCTCTGGAGACGGAGTAGGTACAATCTCAGTTGTTAAGATTTTAGTGAGGGTAGCTACCTCATGTTCGCGTATGCGCTAGGCTAGAGTTATGCGCTGAAAAAATAGATGTGTCACTAAAAGGTTTAAATTCTAGCACCTCTCTACTTCTAACCTTAATCCACACTAATGTCGCCACCTCGTTGCTCCGAGTTGGCAGTTTGAGCATTGTACACAGCATTCGCCATAGCAGTTTCTATGTCGCTTCCATCCAGGCAATAGTTATTGCCAGGCAATAGTTGCTTATTGTAGCGTGACACATAAATTATTAATACCTATTATAAGAAAATGCATCTAATGTTAAATTATTAAAAATTGTGTAAGCTGCCTTCTCTTTAGAATTTTGCTGTGCCCAACAGGGTCCACAATTAAGTTATTTTTTGTTAAGCAGTGAACTTAGTTTACCTAACACCATTCTGTAATCAATTTGTGGAATGCAATAAATGATTGAGTATTGAGTTTGGCATCTGAAGACTGTCCGCTGACACGCGTCTTCGTGGTGTACCTACTATCTATTGATTCCTAACACACCATAGAATCTATTTACAGTATGTATTCATAGTGACATTGTATGGCACAAGCACAACAAAGGGAATTCTCATTATCACTCCGCTTGTAGTGTCAACGGTCACGAATCTGCGGCAAAGGCTTCATTAGAAAGAGAGAGAAAGATCTCTCTAGGCAGATGTTAGCCTGGGTATCGAAGTCCACAGAGAAAGTTGGAAGTTGTATTTATACAACCGAGCTTCGAAACTTCGTTAGCGTGATGTAGAAACTTTGACAGTTGATGACGTTTGTAGCAGATGCTCTACTACTCGATGATAGGTGGCGCTAGGGATCGCTACAGATCAATTGTTTTTTTTTTTCTAGGGCCATAGAACACCATGGATATTTTGTATGGTATTAGAAGTCTTTACATGAACGTCTTTCAAACAAACGGAACGGTATGGGTCCGTGATCGGAAAACCTTTAGGTAATCATAACAATAATAATTGTCAGGTTCTGCTTCACCTTATTTAACTTTGCCAGTTATCTGGGACCATATCTTTTAATTAGGTAATTGAGTGCCCAATCAATTGGTATTTACCGATAGCAACATCTTAGTAGGTATTCCATCACTTTTTAGGTAAATAAGAATAATCTCATATTTTAGGATACAACTTCAGATTACAGTATGTACCTACAGTCTAATAATTTATTTCATGAGTTACCATGGAACCTTTAAAAATACGATTTTCCTGGTTAATAATGCGATATGACACTGTGACGTTTACTATGAAATGATTCCTTTGTTCGAGCCTCCTAAACTAACCAGACAACTGAACCGTTCAACTCCTCTTTACTAACGAGTGAATAATTTTACATACATAAGTACATCAAATTATATGTATTCTCGTTTGGTAGTCTCGACTTTCGACCCTTAAGTCTCCTGTGATAATGTAATATGATAGACTCTAGCACGTAGATTACTCTAAAAAAGCCCTAAAAGAAAAACTATTTACACTCGTACATTTTCTACATAAAAAAGTGCCAACAGGTCGTTGTAAGGTCATATTGCTTTTTTTAAATCTTACTCTTTTAAGCCCTTTTAAAATATCTAAAACCCAGTCCCTGGAAACACCAGTCACTGGCAGGTAGCAAGATAGTAGCAAATAAAACTTATATGACACCTAATAAAATTCCAAATTCGGTGTGATTACTGTTATCACTAGGGTTGCCAACTTTTTTTGGACCCAATATAGTAGTTTTGACTTCAGAACCCATAAAAATATAGTAGTTCGGGAATTATTAATAAAAAATATAGTAGGTTTTAAATAATATTTAATTATTTTTTAAACATATATTTTTTACTGCTTTGAGCTTTCATTAACAAATTTTTGTTTTACAAGAAATTGTCAAAGCAATACAAGCACTGCGGGGTGTATGTAAATGTAAGTAACATTTTCGTTCAGAAATATTCTGAAAGTGTGATAAAAAAATAGAAACCAAGTTTAGCGACTTTGATGATAAAAATATAGTAGTTTTGCCTACTATATTTTATTTATAAAAATATAGCAGTTGGACCCCTAATATAGTAGGATACTATATTATATAGTAGGGTTGGCAACCCTAGTTATCACAGAACTCAAATGCTTGCCGATCATCTTATAATTATGAAATTGTTGATAAGGGCTTTATCAGGCAATAGAAATAATCCGCTATTGCTGAAAATACTGATAAGAACAGGCAATACAGTAAATTTTACATCGGCATCAAATAAGTTCTTATTTATCATTATCACGAAAAAGATTATAAGTACAATCTTATAATCTGCTCAATTAATCATATTTGTGCGATTTTGTTCCGATTAACAAGTATAAAGTTACTCTATTGTATGTTCAGATGATATGATGGATTGGTTGACGGATAGATCTGATACAGATAATCAAGGTTGGGTTTCTGATGTTGATTCATACCAAATCGGAATCCACGAAAGGGGGCGGATATAGTCATAATCATAACACAACTATACCGGAATGGGAAATTGCATTTAACCTAGGAAGTTTTCCTTTACACGCATTAAAGTAATTCAAAATAATTTATGCAAATGGGCTTCTGAAGAACTTGTACCTACCTATACTTGGGTCAATATCAGATTTCGTCCCGCAATTTCTAATTTCTTTGGCGCAATTTTTTTCTTCAATATCTATATCTATACTTATAATAAAACTGTAGAGAGGTCAATT
>BHDV01030387.1:286789-350899 GCA_005406045.1 Adoxophyes honmai
AAAAAAAAAAAAAAAAAATTAGGTCGAATTGAGAACCTCCTCTTTTTGAAGTCGGTTAAAAATGCTGCATGTAGAAAAAAACCCATTGTGTTTCGTCCTTGTGAAAGATTAGTTCGAAATATTGATAAATGTGGCCACGCAGTAAAAATTGGGAATTAAAAATGACGAATTCAATTTGAAAATAATTATCATTGAAATTTGAAACCGGTAAAAGCCAGTGCATTTATTTTATACGTGGACGACGCGTGATTTATTATTGATGAGTAGATATTAGGTACTTTAATTATCTCTGATGTGACAATTAGCACGTAGCGTAGATATTCAATTATTAATCTCAACCAGTGAGTGAAATAGATACTTCGTTCAATTGTACTTAAGTCAACTACTTAGTAATTTAATTTGACATAAAAGTATCACATAAGTGTCACTGTTAACATTAAGGACCACTTATAATCTTAAGTGCGGAAAAAAACTGATACAATAAAACTAAATCTTGTCAAAGACGTTGCCAAAAAATTTGAACATGAAACTAACGCTCGTAATGAAAAATACAGATAACTAACGTTTTCAATCGAGTTTAGCTCGACATGTTTCGGGCTGTAGCCGTTGATCTAGGAGCCTTGAGTGAGCACTGTGCGCCATCGCTCTGCTCATAGTCCAGTCATTTTAGTAAGTTCACCTCGGAATTCGAGATACCCAGCTGTAAGTCTGTAAATACTTATGTATTGACACCCTTAAACTTGTCTTAAAACCTACATATGGTAGGGTGTAAGCAACTATTAAATTTAAAGGTCAAAGGTCACAAAAATCGGTTTTTTGAGCTTTTTTGTAGATATCTTCATTTCCTATCTTATTTGTATTTATTACCAATATTGTAGAATACAAAATAGTCTACAATCTAAAAAAAAAGAACCTAACGCGCAAATAGTCCGGCGCACAATGCATACAATCCACGCAGACTTTTTGTGCGCCGCTCGATCGCGCAAAGTCTATCGTCTGCGCTGCGCCTAACCAATTATGTCGTTTCAGGGTCTAGCGTGTGGAACCCTGATGTACGTGGTGTTCTTCGAAGTGTGGCGGCAGGACCGCTCCGGGATACTCCAGTTCGTGTGCTCAGTCCTGGGCTTCGTGGTTATGGTGTCTCTAGAGCTGGTTGTGGAATTGGGTGAGTTCCTTACCCAGGAGTCATTTACAGAACCTGATACAGCATCTGACATCTAACTTGATCGATTTCTACCAGATTATTGCATTGTCATCCGATTTACACAAGTTTAGAAAATCAAAGCTCAATCAGAAACCGGGAAGTGGATCAAAAACTTGCAAGGATTGATTATAGATAATGGGAAAGGTGAAGCTAAATAAAAGCTTTTAAAAAACACTTTATGGCACGCGGGAAGAGCATGATTCGACTGGACTTGAATCAGTTCCCCCAAGTGTCGTCATTACGATAAAAAAGCGAGTCCCTCTCGTCTGCGTTAATACGCAATGTTTGTATGGGAACGCTGCTTGTCTTGTCGATCACGACAGTTGTATAAACGTGCCGCTGGGAGGCGCTGTCTCAGTTCCCATACAAACTGATGCTATTAACGCACAAAAAGTGAATCGTGTTTTGATAGTAACGACGACACTTGGGATACAGTAGGTATGTTTTAACTCGGCCGAAACAAACTATTCGACCAGTTTTTCACTTTTGAATGTGAACTGTATCTCTCTGACAGTGGAAAGAAAAGCTTGTTTTCTCAAAGACTGTAATTTGTTTATTAATATTATGTACGTTATCGTTAGTAATCAACCTATACCTTTATACAGGGTTACTGGTAACTCGACGTATTCTTGGTAGGACTTGATAGAGGAGCTAAAATGCAATATTTTTAAGCCATCATATGTATGGCCGAAAATTAACGGTTCTTGAGTTATTGATTTTTTAAGATTTTTTTTTGAATTTCCAAAAATTTTACATTAAAACTTTTTTTTTTAAATTTGGCCGTCTGTTTCGGTATTTTTTTATTTATTTTTGAATTATTAAACTATTGTCAAATTAAAACAAGTACAAAAACCCCAACAAAACAAATAAAAGTCTTCGAAATCAGCGAAAACATTTTCCATACAATTCAGCGCTGACTCGCAAACGAAATCGTTCATTTAAGGCAGTTTTATGAAAAGTTCTTAAAGATTATTATGGACTATGATACATTTTCAGAAAGCTGATGAAACATAGATGTTTTTCTAACAATTTGTACACTTGATGTCATATTATTTTTTTCGACTAGAGCAATAGTTTAGAAACAACAACCACAGATTTAATAAAACATAAAAAATGTTTTCGCTGATTTCGAAGACTTTTATTTCTTTTGTTAGGGTTTTTGTACTTGTTTTAATTTGACAATAGTTTAATAATTCAAAAATAAATAAAAAAATACCGCAACAGACGGCCAAATTTAAAAAAAAAAGTTTTAATGTAAAAATTTGGGAAATAAAAAAAAAAATCTTAAAAAATCAATAACTCAAGAACCGTTAATTTTCGGCCATACATATATGATGGTTTAAAAATATTGCATTTTAGCTCCTCTATCAAGTCCTACCAAGAATACGTCGAGTTACCAGTAACCCTGTAGAATGCCTTCATTATGACCTTACAAAATTGTTCAGGATTTTGCCTGTACAAATTACAAATTTAGTCGAACAGAACAGTGGACTTTTATCTCTCATACAACAGAAGGAAAGTTATTTTGTTTTCCAAAAGACAGACTAGATAATTAATAATTAAGGCGCACTTGCGATAAGATAATACATGTAACGGCAGCCGTTAATGCCAAAGACGGATTTTCAGGACGTTGCACTTCATAATATGTATACCTACAATAAATTAAGGACAGTCCTCTGTCAATGACCTTTTAAAGTTTTTATCGAAATAATCACAACGAAAACAAAAACTGCGCGTAAAAAATGAGGATCTCCCCTATCAAATCTCAAAAGTTGTCTCTAGTTAAACCTTGCAAGTTAAATTTGATCCACATCCTGATTTCTGATTGAGCTGAAATTTTGTACACTTGTGTAAATCGGACGACGATGCAATAATCTGGTAATAGGCTTCTGGCGGACCAGCCGGGACCATCTCCTATGGAGGGAACTCTTCAACGGATGGTCTGCTTGACTTGAAGTTTGGTGCACAAAATCTACGATGGATGACAAGTACACTTTGATTACAGTTCCCGAAATCTAACTTGGCAAGATTTTGAGTAAGTAATGGGGGTAAGTTTCGCATCGCTTTTTTTATGGAAAAGCGGTGCTCCAACTCACCCCCACCATTTAAAATTTTGCAACTTTTGATGCCGCAGACTTGCCGATTTCACGTCCCTACTTCCTTAATTCTTCAGATTTCAAAAGACTAAGAATTACACAGCCAGTATAGCCCACATAGACATTGATTTAAGTTCCACAAATCAATACTCACCCTAGTGTTGACTTGAAGTCATTCATGGAACTTTTTTCCTATCGAAATTGGGTACATACCTTTGAATTAGCGTTTTTTTCCATAATCAGGCATAGAAATTGAAATGTAATGTAACACCCTAACATACGATTCGTTTTCTGTTCCAGTAATCCCGGACTAGTAACAACTGAAGAGCGTTGAAGATTATTTGTGTTCGTGACTGCTTGTAATGCAAGCTCGCTCAATGAGTAGTGTTGTCCAATGTGTAGTGTCGTGTACAGTATTACGGAATTTACAGAGTAGTTGGATGGTCGGGCAGGTCGGGCTAACCGACAAGATACTATAGTACGCTAGTATTCTGACGTTGCTACAGTTTTCAGGGTCTTGTTGGCTAATCTTTATAAAAAAAAAATAGGGCTAGTCCTAAAAGGTTTGCCATATAGTCGAGTCATGCATTAAGTGGGCATGCCAGACTGATCTCATATCGTATAACACAGAGAGTTGGACACTTGGCTAAAAGAATTATAGAATGACCAGAGAGGAGTAGCCATTAACACGTTCCCTGTCCGAAGGCACCCAATGTGGGGACATGAAGCTTTTTTTCACAAGTCCATGGTCCCACTGTGGTGCCACAGATTCATAAACAGATGGACAATTGGATTTGTGACATTGACATACCGTTTTGTACGGGGACAGGGAATGTGTTAAACGAGGGTGCTATTTATTGCGCAAACGTCACTTTTTGACGTATTTTGCTTTTTTTTTTTTACAATTTGTCCGTTAGGACAGGCTAAGGTCATGGACCATACTGCCTCGTCTTCAGTAGATATACATATTCAGAATTTGTTATTACACCTAAACTTAACCTAACTTAACCTAAATCATTAGAATGCGAGGGTGGTGAAGTACGCATTCTAATGCTCAATGGAGTTTAGCACGAGATGAACAGTCCAAAGCAGACGTAATCGCGGGAGGGCGATTCCCTTTACTTTTCACATTCCCTTTAATGTTCATGGATAATTGACACATTATTGCACTAATTCCACCACACTAACACAATAATAGCCACTACATGTTAATTAATTGAATTGAAAAGCAAAGCACGTCCTACTTTGTCAGTTTCCCGCGCAAAACTCTTTGACGTATTTTGCTAGAGTATGTCTAGAGATTTAGCAAGCTACACCAATAAAAGAGTAAGAATCACAGTATGGCAACAATTTTATATGACAATTTTTTGTAGGTAGGTACTATTTTTGTCAGTCTTCTTTTTGGTCGTACGTAGAATGGGAATGATAAGAGTTTGAGCATGGGCGTGAAATTAAAAAATATATATTGCTGCGCTCAATGTATGATTATGTTTAAAAGGATGTAGGTATTTTTGTGTACCTACACATATTACCGCTGTATGGACTAGTTACCTGTTATTTCGCCGTAAACGTTATAAAGAGTTGTATGAGAAAATTGACAGATGCTGATTGGTTGATGCTAAGTTTTCCACTCCTATTTTTTCAACGCCGAATAAAAACTGTTTGTCGACCATCTAGCAACTTTCTGTAAGCCATGTTGTATATAATAAGTATTATCTGCGAGACGCGGATCAAAATGTATGTTACCTATTTGTTAATAAAATTATTTTGTACACGATGAGTTTTATTAGGGAGGGGTTAAAATAACACAAACAGGTACTTTAACAAATAAATAATGTAATTAGAAATTAACATTTTCATACTATACGTAATCATTATGTCTATTCTTAAAGAAAATATATTTTATCTAAGTACCTAGACGATATTTTAGGCTGATTAAAACCTACAGATTGCGCAGGCGGTAAGTTTATGTACCTATTGGATAAAACGAGCAGCGATTACAAACACAGGTCTATAGGTCTGAGCTGGCAATACACGGTAAAATATTTAGGTTATTATTAAAATATGTATGTACTTAGATGGCGCCACGGACGCACGAGAACTCTTACGACTAACATATCGAGAGAAAAAGACATAGAGAAAATTTCGAAAACCCTTAACGCTATCTGGTACACGAATAACTTGCCAAGCCTTGCCTTTAACACCCCTATGTTAACTTTATTCTTTATCACCTAAGGCCGGTACACGTTAATCATTATAATAACAATATACTTTAAGTAATATTTGATAAAGTTTTAAATGCTCAACTATACGTAGACTATTGTATATGTTTTTAATCACATGACAACTTTATAAAGTTAATGGTTCAAGTAGATGGCTTGACCGTGTCAGGTAGTTACGCTGCTAACAGTAAGCGAGTGCGGTTATGGCGGTTGGGGGCGAGAATTGAAGCGACGAGCAGCAAAATCGAGTCTACCTGAACCTGACTTTAACTATTTCCATAAATCCATTCAGGTTATTCCGTTAATAGACTTCGCCTTAACCAGACACTTTTAACAATGTTCCTACCATATGTTTAACATAAAACGCGCGAAACATAAGCTACTCGTTTTCGTCGCAGTCATATAAAAAGACAATATGATACATATTTTGACACTGCGGTGACATTTTTGTCAAATGGCTAAACAGAGTCGCGGGCGTGTTTTATCTACTATCGACATTTGTCCAACACTATGTTCCAAACTATCTGTTTTTCAACTCCCCTCGAGATCAATTCGTCAACGCCCTAATTAATTAACCTACGTACTGGTGATTATCAGACACGCCTTCTAATTTCGATGTTGTATTAGATACTTGTTTACCTACATCGCGATTCTATCTGAACAGAGAAGCACCAAAGTACCTAAATAAAATATAACGACAAACAATTATATTAACAGGCACCATTTAAATATTTTATAGACAATTTTTGCTCTCTTGATATAAAAATCGTGATTAAAAATTGTCTTCACCTTTCAAGTAGCATGAAAGAAAAAAATAAAAGTAATCTTTATCTGACAGACACATTTGACTGTAAATTAAAAAAAAAACAGCTCTTAATCTAAGAAATTCTATTTTTATTATTATACGGATACGATGGTCTGCTCATTTTTGACATCTTACTTAAAATAATAGATACATAAGTACTGTATTACAATTATAAGCTAACTAGCAAGTCACTATGTTAAAGAATCTCACATAAATAATGATATAAATTAATACAAAAACTTAGATTATGATATAAAATTTGTATAGGTTTGTGGAATAATTTTGAGCTCAGCTTTTACAACTCATTGAATTCAAAATCTAAATAAATACAAGATATTTTATTTTAATCAATAGATTGTGCTCCAAATGCTAAAGTAGGCTTGTATAAATAATTTCAAACTATCACAATGTAAATATTGGTTCCTTACAAATAGGTACTTCTTGAAAATCATTAATAAAGACCGCGATTGATAAAAAGTTAGCCAACGATGTGACATTTTGGCACGTTGTAAAGTAGCAAATTATAATATCTGTGGATAAAATAAATATATCTTTTTGATGTGGTAACTATGCATATTAGTTCCATTAATCAAAGGCAGCGATTTATTTATTAGATAGTATTATTCAGCCCATTTCAAATGCAATATCCGTTCGGTTTGATGTATAGGAAGCACTGGGCACGGAGACAGGCAGACATTATACTCAAAAATGGCATACTTAATGTGAAATTTCTTGAACACTTCATGGAACAATCTAGCAAATTTATTGATGCGAAGTTGTGTCAATTCAAACGGTACCAGTTATTGAGGAGGCACCCGTATCGAACTAGGTAGTGACTAGGAACGTTAGCAGTCAAACATTGATGAGAGCTATGCATTCTATTGTTATTACAAAAAATATTGCACGGCTGTAAGTACCTTTGTTTACACAAACGATTTACTTTGTGTTTAATTTTATATTGTACACGATCGAAATTATTATAAGAATGTTAAAACGACGCTACCAACAACAAGGAAGGAGTCACCAACATTGGTGTTATTGTTTATTTTAATGTTACGAACATTGACATCTCTCCTACCTACATTGACATACCTAGTTTGAACCTCAAAACCGTAGACAGTCTGTCGCTAAATTCCATCTACAAATTCATTTTCAAACTAATACTTGCAATAGAAATGGATATCGACAAAGACATGGCTAAAACCAGTTAATTATAATCACGATCCCTTGAGTGGTCAACTCGTGCTCCTTCGGTGTTTCATTCCAAGAGGTATTGTCTACATACATTTTTTTAAACACCAACGACGTTTACAAAATGGTCACTTCTCTCTCGAGCGTAGTTTTAGTCACCAGAGAAATAGTGCCCGACTGAAGTCAAGAGTCTTCAGTTTGCGGGACTTATGGTCGCTTTTAGTATCTGTTTCAAATCATTACATTTTCGGAATATTTTTGGACATCATTGGCGTTTAAAATGTTATCGGATACAGTCGTATAAGTACTTACATCTACAGTTGTTGCAGCGTCGTTTTACTCTGGAAGTTTGTCGGCGTAGCGCTTAAGATTTGAGGAGTTTGTTCGCTCGCTGATTCGCGACCGCTATGCGCGTCTCGTTGCTCTCGCCCTACAACAGTCGCATGTCTTACAGATAAGCCTTATGAAAGCCATATAAGTCACTTGAATATGACTTCAAATCCTTAAAACTTATCTTCACCATATTTCGAAATGGGCAAGTGTATCATAGACACTGTTGGTGGTTAAATATTAACGTATAAAAATAATGGTAGATTTGGTGAAGATTTCTATAAGACTGATTTTTGAAGTCATACTGTATAGCCTGCATGAAATATCCAAGACCCATTTTGTGACAAAATATACTCGACAAATTTGTCACTAACAAATTGTCCTAGATATTTTATATGCAAAAGACGGGTAAGAAATATTTAATAGACTAATGACTTACATGGCTTCATGATTAAGTTATTATACCATATTGACTACTGAATAAAAGACATATTAAAAATATTTATTTTAAAATAAATATTGATAAGAAATACAGACTCAAAAATCTCAATTAAGCAGTCATTATGTTTGGTCACACATTTATAAATAATAATATTATTTTGGCAATATATTTCGAATACAATTTGTTGGGAGGTTTACATATTATGTTTATGCCTGGAAATTTTACACCTATAGATATAATAATGGGAAAATCGATAAGCAGCCGCAGGTAGCATACTACGAGCTGGAAGACTGAACGAAGATAAAAACAAAAATAAATATCCAATAAACGGAAAGAAGAAACAGATGACAACTTGAAAACAAATGAAACAAAAACAACTCAATGATTAAAGTCGCATAAAGCCTCCAGCTAATATTTTGAAAGCGGAGCCGATTCAGTTCCAGTAACTTTGTAAATAGAAAAATCTCGAATTTCAAACACAGAGACCAATTGTGCTTTCAAATTGCTCAAAGGTAGGCAGTGCTTTGCTTGTATATAAGGTGATTGTTATTAAAAAAATATACTCACGGTCACCACCGACGTTCTGATGTTGTGTTTGGATGTGTGTGTTGATGTGTAGGCGTCTCGTGGTGTTAACTCGCGTAAACTTTACCTCCGTCTACTTTAGTGTAACGTCCCATAACAAGCGAGATCTAACCTCGATTGCATATTCTTACAAGTAAAATATTTTCTAAATACATTCCATCCAAAAACTTATTGTAACTCATCTCTACCTATACCCTCAGTACGCGCCCGCTGTTACGTTTTATCTATATCCACTTACATTAGGACTTTAAAACTACATAAAGTATATTGAGATGTTGTCTTGCTAAGTCTCCACTAACGAGCGACAAACACTTAAATATATCTAAATTATCGTAGAAAAAATGTAAAGGAAAATAACATAAATCACGTTAGAAATGAAATGTTTTATTTATCATTTAAAATAATAGAAAATAATGTAGAATAATTTACTACGTATAATAATAGTTGGCTAACATTAGAAATAGTACATCGACTGACTGGCCGCATCTCATAGAAGCAGAAATGTGGTCTCAAGGATATGTGTGCAATAAGCAACGAACAACCTGATTGGCGCTCGAGTATACTGTGGATACGAAAAATAGATGGGTCTCGATTAACTTCCTAGGTTTTTATAAAAGTACATAAATGCTTCTATGAAATCAGAACAAGACCTGATGCGTTTCAGATTCATAAAATTTTATAAGAAACTTGTTGGCTAAATACTGACATCTTAATTCAAACTATTATCACATATCAAACCAAGCCTTCCATACGTCTTTATTGCCTCTTACAAGCCCTCTCCTAACAAGAAAATATATCAGGTTTATTAAACAGTTTCAAAAGTAACAGTAGTTCTGTATTACAGAAATAATTTCAAAAAGTTGTGATATAAACATCTCGAATGTATTAAGACGAGTTTATGTGCGCCTAGCAACAACAGTAACTCTATAACAACAGGTAAATGCATTTTCTCAAAATAACTTTAAACCGCTTCGCCACACTAAGTAGTTCTGTTACACGTTACAATACGAGAGTAAGATATATTTATGAATACATATATGATAATTTTCTTTCAGCACACAGATCTACTGTATAAAATGAGCACCAAAGATCATTACCATAAATCGAATTGTTTGTATATTTTTTCGAAGTATCAAAAAAAAGTCAAGATTCAAAAAGTTAGTACATTTCAGAGAGTAAAAAATAAAAAGTTTTTAGGATATGTAGGATAGATCTTGAGCGTTCGAAATGTAGATATAGAAAAACGAAATCTAACAGTTAGAGTGTTCACTTAACACAGTAGAATGCCCAAGCATTGGAGTATAGATCATAAAGATATTACATTTCGTTAAATGTAAGTACCTCGACATTAAGACGATGCTAAGATATATATTGGAGTTATTACATTTAGGACCGGTTGCGGAAAAGCTACTGAAATAATCACAGCTAAACCATTAATTAAACAAGTAATACAAAAGAGTCGTAGACATTTAGTTGGAAACAAACAGAATTGTTTATGTGCGTAAGACTTAGGTACCTACTCTTTATCAGATATGAAAGTAAATACTGTTAAAATTTATACGACACAATAGCTACCATTAAGCAAGAAAAGTAATAAAACTTTGCGCTCTGCATTTAAAAACTCTACAACACTTATACACAACTATTCGTTATTGGCTAGTTCCCGCAACCGGTGGACAGAAACAGCGTATTATATAGTTCACCTACAGCAATATCACTTTATACAAATAATTTATCAAAACACATTGTAATTTAGTTCCATTCCTATACTTTACAGCCGCACGAAAAAAAAAACAAGTGACACTACCGCCAATTAACGAATGGAGCTAAACGAGAATGCGTCGTTTTGGCTACACACATATTTGTAAATCGAATGCGTTGTCAGATTTGTGTATAGTGACAGCGCTTTAGGTTAGATAATTCCGATTGTCGATCGTCCCGGTCCGAGATCGGATGAAGACCGTGGTCAATTTGGCTAACGATAACAAGGAGTGGATGGTCGACAAGTGGAATAGACCGCAGCCGCAGCGACCACGAGACGGGACGTGTGTGTGTGTTCGTGTGTCGTATCGTGGTGTGTCCGCCGCCGTTTACTTGAGAAGCTCGTGCGCGCGCTGGTTCGCGAGCGTTATCCTCGTTTCGTTCGATTCGCCCTAAGATACAGAATACCCGTTTTGTTCCTCGTGTTCAATGCACAGCGACTGTGTAGTTTCTTATAGGACCTCATCTGAGAACAACTCGTGGCTTTCCTGGTGTTAACTCTAATTTTAAGGTTGTCACAAATCCCTTCCACAATATTTTTCAACTTTTTTTTATGAATACGCCTCTAGCTTATTTTTTAAAGGACGTTTTATTTTCAAAACAATTTTGATCTAAAATTAAAGAACCTTCAATTTCAAGATACAATCCAATTAGTCTTAATAAAAGTCGAAACAAAAACTCCTCTTTAACATTCAGCCTAAACACAGACTACGTCACTTAAAATGCACAATAATGCGGAAAGAGTTTGTGCCAAGGGACGGATCACAAAGTGACACCGACACCTACTCTTCATGCAAGTGGAAAGACTCCGCGAGTTGGCATCAAATGCGGCGGTGCATGTCCACGAATAAAATGTAATGTAGTCAATTTAACAGTCGCTGTCTTTTGAAACAAAGCACACATGTTATGTTATCAAGTGAATGACAGTGTTACCGATGAGTACTAAACTGGTTATGTTAGTGAGACTCTAACAGTACGTAACACAATGACAGTGTGGATCGGATAGATGTTGTTATGTTCGCCGTCGGTGGAAAGGAGACAACACACAGACTCACAACAACCAATCGCTGCTAGCCGCTACAACTCGAGGGCTGTAAGCTGGTGTGAATGGCTTGGTACGCACAGAACGACATGCGAATCGTCAACTTTCTGTAGCAAAACTACTTGGTCCAAATACACATTGTCGGCAGTTTTAGCTCAGTTTTTTTTGTCAAAACCACTGCAAATTTACTTAGAATATCTTGCTATGGATTCTTTTAATCGTTAATTTTCATTTTGTAGCCATTTGAGTAACCATTCACACCAACAAAAGTCCCCTGGACATATGAACATGCGTCGAGTGAGGTTTACAGTGAAGATTGCCAGATAGGAAGCGATACTTTAACTCTGAAGAGCGTCAAACTACAGAGGACAGTTCACAGTAACATTGCAATGTAACGAAGGTTCTATTCACACTTCACTGCTAGGTCACAGGCAACATTCAGACGGTGAAAATGTTAATGACATCGTACGCAATCAAATGGTTAGATTTCACTGCGTTCAGACTTGTCCGAGATTTAGATCTCAGGTTAATTCCACATAAGCCAGGTTTCACAACACTTTGACTTCATGTTACCTTGGTAACATGAAATAATAGGTATCTAATTCAGGTAAATCAGAAAACCAGTCAAAATGTTGTGAAGAAATAGAAAACTCCAATAAAAGAAGACACGACTGAAAAGTGAAATTTATAGTAAAGTTATTAAATGGTGGACGCAATTTCGTTTGCCCTAATTTAGACTAAAATGAGGCTTAAATTTGAGACTAAACTCGAAGAAGACCTAAAAACGTCTCGGTCTAATCTAATAGTTTCGTAAGTGCACCATTTATAATTTGTACTTCTACTGCTATTTTAGGTCGAAGATTAGTAATAAGCAGCTTAATTTTAACTGACGTAGATGAAAATTCATGTTGAAAAATCTATACCACTATCCAATTTATAAAATACACAACTTGCGGCTCTTCTAATTGCAACAGTTAACTTTACCGCTTCATAACAACCCAAAACCTAATTCTTCCTATGCCCTGATCATTCCTATGACTTTTAAATGCCAAAATAGCACAATAAAGACTAGTTTGTTAACTTGACAAATTTCATCGACTTAGTCACCTCAAAACTCAAGCGTCCGCATACATACAGAATGCCCACAGACATGCCAATCTACTTAACATGTGATCTGCGTCTTGGGCTTTTCGATTTTCATCAGACTCTTTGTATAGAACAACCTCCTCCACCTCTTCAACTGCCTAAAAACCTAGTCTGAACGAAACCGCGTCCACCAAAGTTGCTACCGAAACCATCAGCCATCGTTACCTTGCGGTTGATGCGGTCGACCTGGCGGTTCTGGTTCTCCAGCTCGGAGCCCATGTCAAGGGCCATGTTACGCAGGTTCCCGATCATGGTGTTCACTTGGCCCATGTTGTCTTCCATCTCATCCTCGCGAGCGTCGTTCGTTATCCTGGAAACCATATGGGGGTTGTCTATTAGAGAAGAGTTTAGGCTTCTAACAGGATTGTGGGAAGACGTGTAGCGAGAATGTGTCTAAAATAAACTATACTTTGTTTATTTTAAGATTTGAAATTGAACGGTCAAAATACATTGTTCGGTCAACTTTTATGACTCAAGATTAATTTGACCTGATCTACCAATTAAATACTTCTTGAAATTGTTGCGCATGACCGACCCGAGTATAGGTAATACCAGCGGCGTCGACGATTTATCAATCCGTGAGTTAAAAAAAAGGATTAATAAAAAGAAAATCACGCGATCGCTTCCTGTGGAACGAAAATAACCTCTACAAAATTACACAATGGTTACTATCGTGACACAAAGCTTTAATGAAAGCCCTTAACTAGGTTTTTTCTTAAACGATCGCGAAAAAAAGGGTGCCACCAGTTTTATTGACTATACAGTGACTTACTTATCAGCAGTCCTTTAAGAGGTAGTATCGAGTAAATTAATGTCTGTTCCATCAAAGAACATCGGCATAATAAACGGAAAACGATTTATTTCGTCAAGCAATGCGATGTCACTATGACGAGGTTATGGTGGGTCAGAAATGAATTTGTTAGAGTTTACCTACAGCTAAAAACGTGTAATCAGAAATTTACAGCAACAGCCGTTGTGGCTTTTTTATGTAACAACTTTATTAATTAAGTTGCCGTGCCCGGATCCTCGTAAATATGCATGAAAGGTGTAAGCAGCGTTGTGCAATTTTATAACTTTGTTCAGGTATTCTTGGGCGAGCGAGGAAGTTGTTAACCTTTTAGGTTCAAAGCCTGTCTAACTGGGAATGCCAACATGCTCAAAAACGCTCGTGTCATTTACCTATTTTCATAAAAAACGAATCCAGACAGCGGCACGATGAAAATTCCAAATCGCAATAAAAGGTTTTTTATAGGTTACATTTCCATCACACATTCGTCGCCAGACGAGACGTGAAGTTCAGCAACCCCTTTGAAATATTAGTCTCGTGTACAGCTATTTTTGGATACTTGCCAGTAAGCAATACTGATGACTCAGCAAAACGTAAAGTGCAATATTTATTCGAGCGCGAATACAAACACAAACTTAGAATGAAATTTATAAGTAAAAAAAAACTCATAGACATCCCTCATATAATATCCTGACATCTTTATATCGATATTCTAGTGTGTGTCTAACAGCTGTCGCCGTGGCGCGTTATTCAAAATAATGGGTCACGAATCGGCCCGAAACAAGGCGAGCTAATTCAAAATTTAAAACTTTATTTTTGCAAATAGGCTCTTAAGAGCACTTTTACACGTCATTTTTGAGTATACCAGCGCTTTGTAAAGAACATCATTTCCAAGAAGAATGCGCCGCAAAAACTTGGCAGAAAGTTTTTTTTTTTTCAGAACCAAGGACCCGGCTCCCGAGTTCTTCAAAACATTCGCGAGATACTGAGAACCCGGTAGCCGGGTTCATTTTGTACTAGCTATAGACTACTCGGTTCCGCGCAGATGTTTTGATTTTAGGCTTGGTCGTGAATGTGTTAAGCCACTTTCCCACAGGGATAGGCAGAGACTACTTCATTCCACTTGCTACGATCCATAACTCTTTCACCTCATCCATCAATCTAGTCATACGTGCTCGTCAGTTCCGGCTACTTTTGACTTGACCATTTACCAAAAAATCCCAAATTGTAACCCAATTTGGTAGTGTGGTTTGGTTTACCCATAAAGTATAGGTAGTTTGACCTCTATAGTGACCTTGGCATTAGAAAATCCACCATGAAAGAAAAAGGCGTGGCTGTAGTAGGCAAGGCCACTCGCGATCTGGCACCCCGCCCAAATTGTGTTTACGCTTCGATAAGCACACACTTGAATGGGATATTTCGGCAACAGTTGGCCAAGTGTGAGATATTATTTACTGCCTTTTTACTACCCTTTGACCCTTATAAATTCTTCATGATATAATATATATATATATAATATAGTCCTCCTCATCGTTCCGATGATGGCTTCATGATATAGAAGGGCACAATGGAAAATTTCCTATAGGATATAATGTACGCTATGCCTTAAATTCAAGAGTTAATGAAACAAATGTTATGATTCTATTACGTCGCCCCTAGTTACCCCTATATTAACGGGTATGAAAAGGAAACGGAATGGAAAAACGATTTTAAGTAAAATTTTTAAAATATCGGTTTCGATTGAGCTCTTGATTCGGAGTAGGAAAAAAGTTTTTTATATTGTGAAAGTAAAGGAAATGTATAACTTTTTATAGAATAGCCAAACTGCTATACGTCACTTAGCTAACAATACCGCGTAAGTCAAAAATTGGCCATATGACGATTTGTATACCAATCGGTAGATTATTTTTTTGCGCATCCAATGGGCTCACCCTGGAGGCTGTATCGACCAATTAGAGCGCGATATTTAAGAAATAGTAACACCACACAACTCATTGCTTGCCCAAACACCGCGCAAGTCATCAATCCGCCATAGAAAATTGGCATGGTTCACGTCGCATGTATGTTACGAACACCGCTTAAGTCTTTAATTTTGTTGGAGTAAAACCGCGTAAGTCATGAAAATTACCACTTCAAGCCAAATACATGTACACTTTAATATTCATAATATTCATCATAATAGTCTAGATGAGCTAGACTCAATACCCCATAATAGTTGCATTTATATCATGCCCGTATTGTAAAAATTAAATTTTTTATGCAGTTTTTTGTGTCTCCTGAAAACTAAGCAAAACTGACTTACGCGGTATTGTTAGCTAAGTGACGTATACCTACAGATCTAAAGAGGTAGGGCAGCTTTCCATACATGAATTTAGTTCATAAATGAAGTAAGCGTCTATGAATGAAATATACCTTGTTTTAAAGAGCATGTATTGATGATACTTAAGAAAAAAAATCGTAATTTTAGGAGTCCAGGATTTTCAGTTATTATAGGTACTTAGAAGATATAGAGGTTATGTCACTGTTTATCATATGATTTAATGCACTGTAGCATACAATAATGTATCAATATTCAGAATTAAAGAGCCTGGGTATGGGAAATGAAGATTACGATTGCTAGGAAAGATTATTGATGATCACACAAGTTAAGCAACCTGGGATGTGGATCACTCTAGGATTGGTGACCACCTTATAACTTAAACTTCTTTGTGTATAGTGTGAGAGAGAGAGATAAGGCTGTTGAGGGAATTTAAAGAGACATCAGTCGTCAATTGGTCGTCAAAATCTATCAGATGCTTCTGTATTCGTACCTTGAAATATCTGACAGAATAATTCAAAAATGTTTAATTATTTACACAGAAAAAGTAGTACTAAGTTGTTTGTTTTTCGTGTGTGTAAGTGGCCAACACTAGTGTCAGATTTTTCAGGCTGCCTAAAGGATGGAAGTCTTTGAGCCAGCGCCCATTTCCGCTTTTATTGTCAAAAAGAGTTTAAAATGCTTTATTTCATATAAAATCTATCTTAAAATAAATAAATAATGGAATAAAGTATATTAATTATATTCATAAACAATTTAAATATAGAAATCATTTATGAATGTAAATAGGAAAAAATAATTATTTAGTCTGGCAACATCGGATAACAAAAAAATGGCCGATCCGGAAAAATAAATATCACATTAGCGATTTTAAATATTATCTTTTTAACCTGGCCTTACCTAAATATAACAAAATCATCGAAAATCATTTACTAATATTTCATATTCTTTGGTTGCTGTGAGTTCTTAAGACGCTTTAAAAGTCCATAACTAAAAATCTGCCCTAGCTATTTATATTGCCTCGAATATTCATGCGTGACATTTTACGTAGCGTCACAAAGAGCCTTTGATGTATTATAGTCACCTACTTTTGATATTAGTGTGGAAAATCGGTTATTAAATGAGTCGAGATGTCTACTACGAACCAGCTAGCGAGCAAATCCCGCACGTTTATTTTTTTTGCGAGAAATGTACAAAAAATACCTAAAAAAAATAAAAAAATGATAACCGCTGAAACACGTTTTCTTCCGAGATTGATATCATAATTTTATGATCTATTCAATCCCATCAAGCTATTTTATTATGCAAACTATCCACTCAGTACCGACACAACCATTTTTCTGGTCACCAGTCGTTTCATTGAACATCATATTAATTTAACCTTGTTTTTTTACAATAAAGAGTTTTTTTGCAGATTAATTTTTTATACTCATGGCGTCATGGCAAACTCAAGAAGAGGTTAAAGTTTTTTTGATTTTGGCGCAATTGATTTTGCTTGTTGTTGTTGCTTATAGCAACCTTTTGGATGATTTTATGTTCTTTTCGATGAGCTAGTTGACTCAAAAAGACGTGTAATGGAGATACATTTCTTATTTTGATCTCGCACCGACCTGCCTATGTAACCGGCCTGCGGGCCGATGCCGTTGCGCTCGTCCATGACCCGTTGGGGCTGGTTGTTCACGACCTTGCCGTCGTCGTTGCCTTTCCACGTCCCGTCGTCTTCTTTGAACGAGGCCCCCCTGTAAACATGAGTGAGACCATTTTATTACACTTACTGTAAGATCTTATTGTATTCCGTGTGATGTCTGGTGGGATCGTCGTTATTTTTGCAATGGATGTCGTAAAAGGCGACTAAGCATACCTTAACTTATTGGTTAAAGCATGTTTTAGACGACAATCTAGCAGTCTGTCTCTGGTTAACCTTTTTTATGGAACTTCGAACTTTAAAATGGGCTAAAATTTCCAACGAAACGTAAAATAATCATAGTTTTGTCGAGGTAACTTTTCATGTAGTTCAGATATTAGCACTGTATGGACTCATATGGTGTCCAGTCAAGAATAACGCCTCTCCATTTCTTTTGGGGATCTCGTAAAAAGGCACCCAAGGAAATAGGTTCAAGAATATTTTAGACTACAGGCTGGCAACATGTCACTACTGTACTTCAACTTAAAACCTAAAAAATATGATTAAAGTGGCAACGAAACGTGAAATAGTTATAGTTTTGTCTATAAAGCGTTTCGTGTGGTCTGCCTACCCCATTTGGGAATACAGGCGTGATGTAAATATGTAGGTACCTAATTAACTCTATATAGCTCTAGACATGACATCAGAGGTAAGTAGAAAACTCGTGGCACACTACTGGGATTGTTACCTAAACTCATAGAGGATAGAACCTATAGAGAAACAATGTTCGCAACCCCGGTCCGCAAATGTTTGTTTATTTCAATATACTAACGTGTAGTGTCACTGTCACAGAAACTGTATGGAGCCAACAACAGATCTGCGTGCAACTCCTCATATTTCTAGATGTAAATTAATATACTTGCGTAATGACCGAGGTCTTCAATTGTTTTGCGGAATAATTTCCGAACAACCAAGATGACATTAGTACTCTATAGGTTATATCCTCAATGCCTAAACTACTATAAAAGAGGACATAAATAAAGGGAAAATGTACGAGCATTAGGAAAAACTACCATTAAGTGGGTAAAATGTTGCGCTAAGGGTTTCTGTTCATTTTTCGATCAGGGGCTCATTCATCACGAGTTGTCAGAGTTGTCATCTCAGCAATATCGTACAGCCACTCTACGAAAAATGCTTATGGAGCGATTCAGAAAGCATCAAGGATAAACATACACACATATCTATACGTAAAACATTACACCCACATTCCCAAATGGGGTAGACAGTGTTAGTGACACGAACTGTTACAAAAATAAAACCATGACTATTTCAGGTTTAGTAACCATTGCTACATCATTTTAGGTTTAAGTTTAAAAAAAGACGAAAGAGGTATGACAGACACAAGTTGCTAGCCTGTCGCCTACAGCATGCCTAAACAAACCCTAATCATTAAATGCTTAAAAATCAACAAAGGAATCACACATCTACTTCTGGAGTAGGGGATCGTGCCGTCCCACCATGGCAACAAATTGTACCATGGTAACGACACTGGAAACTTCAAAGTACCTACTCTATCCTCGTCATTTTTTGTTTGTCATATAATAGAAAAATACTTTACAACATATTTTAATTATCTACTTAACGGACTAAATACGTTTTTGTATTTTTTTTGTATTCAGAAGCTTTTATTTAACTTAGTATATACAGAACAGTGTACTTGTAACAGTAAACAACCAAGGAAAGCTGTAAAGTTAAACCAAACATTTACTTTCACAGCTCGCATATTACGAACGACTAATTACACAATATCCGGGCTCATTAAGCTTACAATCAACAGGTCGACGAACACTTCTACACACGGAAACTTCATAACTTGACCTTTGTAAAAACAGGTCAGGCACGTGGTGAGCGGGCAGGTTGCCAACAGGCTCGGTGGCGGGTTGCCAATGTTGCCATTCATGAAACGCATGGTTTATAGCGTTTAGAAAAACATTCGAGGCTCAACATGTGAGTTCTAGCTCGTAAACGCTGGTCGCATGGGTTGTATAGTTCTAGTGGGTTGTTGTGGATGCGTAAAAGACATTTTTTGGGAAAACTATTGTTGTATACATAAACATCAGGGTTGTGTTCACAAACGCGGTAAAGAGAGCACCTTAAACGACAGACAAAACTGTGACTAGCTTCTTCTGGCAGTTTTTGGTTTAATACATGAAAAATACTTAATTGTTGTTAGCCGGTCGCCCAAAGTATATCTAAAACTTAGTCGCCTCTTAAGACTTTCACGAAAGAAATGGAGACGCATCAAATAGTGTTTCCTAGTATCGATAGTGTAATCTAAGAAGTAGTTTTGCAAAGACCATAAAAAAACTAAAAAAAAATTTTTGGATTCGACGTTTTTTTTAGCAATTGGTATTCATACATTATTGATTCTCATTAGGAAATTGGGGTGGATATTGGATAACGAACTTTAATGCCTCATGAGTCTTGAGACTTAACTCATTTGATTTTATTGCATCGATCTAGAACAAATGTAACCTCCCCCCTGTCTTGTCCCTTGTCCATCGCTCCGTTAAACACAAATATTGTAACGTTGCACGTACCTACATGTTCTCATTAGATTGTCGTAAAATGGTATAACGGTATCATTGATTCAGTCGCAACGTAACGGAGCAGTGTGGCCTTTTCTCCATTCCTCACTTACTTGTTGCACGGCAGCACGCAGATGCCGCAGCACTTCTCCATGCCGGAAAGATTCTTCTCCGCCTCGCGCATGTCCGCGTTGATCTGGTCCATGCCTTCTTCGATCCTGTCCAATTGCTCTGTCCACACACACACCAACAAACGCTTTACAACCACCCTTTACGAGCACAGATTTGTGTCAAGCGCCTATACTTTCTTTTTTCAAAACTAACGCGATCATTTCACTTTAAATTCCGTACTTTTTTTTTTGTAAATTCTCAACGCTCTCGACAATCCAGAGCTAAGTGTAAGACAAAGGGCAAGATAGCACGATTTTAGTTCAGCTAGTTAACGACATGCGGAGCTTGGTAACTCTTTAGCAAACTCTATTCTAATACCAATTCTAAGTGGAAGCAGCTATCGTGGTCATCACTAGACTTTGCTTTATATCCTTTGATCTTGATGTCTTACACTTGATCTGGCCAAAAACTAAATTCAACATTACCTTTGATATCATGATGTATGTGCTGAGACTAAGTGATAACATTAAGTACCATACTTGTAGTGACTAACATTTAGAATAAAATCTTAAAATACTAAAACTCATGCAAGTAACAGCAAGATTGAAGAAGACGTGCATAGCCAGATGCGTGAGAAAAACTAAATAAAAGAATCGGTACTGTTTAACATACTCATTGTCTATTTAGTCTCCGCGTCCCCATTCACGAGGAGGAGAATGAGGGACCGGAGAGAACTCTTTATCCATTCATCTACTTTAAATCATGAACATGAGAAAAATTTACCTTCAGTATTATCCATTAGAATATAATTCGTTAGCACATTTTTAATCGTTATTTAAAGTCAAAATTCATCGCCATTCAATAAAGTTTTCAAAAATATCTGAACTGGCATTTCAGACAAAAGCTTGACTAAAGTGTGATGTAAAATAGTACTACTGGATGCTTACCGCCCTGTTCATCCAGCATGACCAGGGTTTTCATGCCCACCTCGTGACTCTACAACACAATAATGATGTCACTATAGCTCGCCAAACGAATGCAGTGAGCGGCGCGCGCGCAGGGCAGCCGGCGTCGAGCGCGGACGAACGGGGCCGAGCGGCCCCGAGCGCGGCCGAGCGGGGCCGAGCGGCCCCGAGCGGCCGGCGCGGCCGTGCGCGGGCGCCGCGGGCGCGGCATCGCGTGCGAGGCGCAACGCGGCGGGACAACTCAACTCAACACAACCAAACTCAAACTGAACAGAAACAAAACGTACATGAACATGAACGCGCGACGGCCGCGGCGCCCGGCCAGGCCGGCGGCCGCACCTTCGGCGGTGATGGTAAAATAAATCAATTCAGCAAATGAGCGTATCCATAAAGCCATTCCTAAATGAATAGTGAATTCAGCAAAACAGTAATTGACTTAGTTGAAGAAGAGAAATTAACAATCTAATATGTAGTGTGGCGAGGAGCGAGCGGCGCGGGCCGCGAGGCGGCGCGGCGGGCTGCGCCGGCGCCCGCTGCGTCGCGGCGCGCTAACAGTCAGACCTACGCACACGCTAACATTAACAGTACGCTGCTAGCCATGGACTGAAGGCGTATACCAATAATCTATACGGAGCAGACACACTCGGTAAACGCGCATTCATTTCAGTTACCGCAGTTTATTAGAGAAGAGAACAGTAGATTCGGAAAGAGAAATAAATATACCTATAAAAAGCGTTCCGATAGATAGATATCAACGGAAGAACTAAACAAACAGATTGCGCAGCTCATTCAAATTAAATCTTCAGCAAAAGGTAGAGTTACAGTTTTTTTGCGACAATTAGCAACGAACGGCCATCGGGCTTATCTATTTACACTATGTTTTCAAAATCATCCCCATCGAAACATAGAAACACACGCAACATCGATCTCAGATAAGTCGTTAGTCAAGAGAAACGTCAAAGAAAAACAAAGAGATTACTGTTTTAACTGCACATTCAAACACAGACGTTCTCACGGTTCGACTACCCACGTGTCAGTTTAACTCTTACCGCCCTGGTGACTCAACATATGAAGCGCTTGCCCCCCGGCGTCCTCGCTCTATACATAAAATACAAATCAAAATAATATATCGTAGAGGAGAGTACGGGTGTGTGGGTGGCGGGGTGCGGCGCAACGGCGCGTGCGGCGTGCGCGCGGCGGGCGTGAAGCGTGCCGCTACGCTGACACACACTACTCGACCAACAGACATGCATGCAGTGAAGCTTGCAAGTAAAACCAGATAAAGTTTCATTTGTGCTCAGTTTCATATGAATCATGATTATTTTGTGTGATGTTAAGAGTCGTGCGTTGAGGAGAAGCGTTTCGAATTTACTTCGTTCGTTTTCAACGATCGTTGCATGTGATTTTGGTACAGTTGTAAATTTAGAGTCAAGTACGAACATCTGAAATGCAGGATGTAAGTATCGAATATGGGATTAACGTTGTATCATGTCAATGCGCTCGAGCTGCAAGACGTGGGAGCGCGAGCCGCCACAGCGCTCCATGGCGAGTTGTGCAAGTGGTGTCAAATAACTACGGAACCAATAAAATATACAAAGATGTGGGTTTTCCATGATCAGTCGTAATCCAGAGATGTATTAATATGTCAACCTGACAATGTGCCCAGAAGGCCCGCACCTTTGTATTGAATTAGCAGTGACGAAATTTTAAATACATAGTCAATGAGATACCCCCTTTCGTGTCTTCTAATTCGATGGACCCATCGTCGGGTCAGCTGAAAGCCCTACGACGCTCGAATAAGGTTAGCGAAAAAGGCAAAATAGATAATTGTAAATAATGTAGTGTTGCAAATGTTGCAGATCACTCACCTCCCTGGTCGTCTAGAGCGACCAGAGTTCGAATGCCGGCCTCCTTGCTCTACACCAGCCGCAGAAACAAAAAGTCACAGCATGTTAGTAGTGAGGGGTACAGTGGAGTGAGTGGGCCGAGCGCGGGCCCGGGCCGCGGGCGTGTGCCGAGTCCATGTCGCTGGTGGTGCGTATAATACATTGTGCCGCACAAGGGAAGGACATCTTCTTTCTTGCTACTAGACCTCCCACTACATAAATTACCAAGCAAATATCAGACCTTACGATAGGAAAGTAGTTCAAGAAGCGAAGATCTCCTTCATGGTGCCTCGACTGTGTTGTTTCAGAGTTATGCAGAGTCTGTGCGGTGTCTTCTGTACTGATGTTTCGTGGCGCGGTTACATAGGTATTTCATTCGACACAGGCGTTACCAATTTGTTCGTATAAAAGTAATGTCAAAGTACATACGGAAAATATCTTACTTAAAAATAGGTAAGTAAGTGAAATGAAAAAAAACCAAAATAAATATTCCTAAACGATGCTAAAATATAAATAACAATTATAACTGAAAAATGTAAGTACGGATATTAATTATCAGGTTTGTATTTGGTGTGAGAGTTGACATAGGTGTAGCTCGATATATAATTGTTGGAGTCCAGTGGCAGGTATGGGGGTGTGTTCACGCCCACATATTGGTAGTATTGTGAATGTTCGAGAAGGCATGAAAAACAACATAATAGATTAACAGTCAACAACAGAGAGCAGCCACTACACAGAGACCTAAAGTACAGACTCAACTAAAACAGGATAGAACGAACAAAGACGCTGATCGCGGCCCCAGGGCGGCCGATGCGGTCAGCGGTGCTGGGGAAGCACTCGGGATGGAGAACATGGTCTCAAATAAACAGCGGTGTTAGTAAACATAATCGAAGACTCATGAAGAAAGAAATCACTGCTAGAGAAGGAGAGAAAAGGAAAAATAAGGGCTGAAGTCCAAGTGTTGCAAGGGGTTCGTTCGAAGCAAGCCCAAGCACAAACGGTCAAGTTCACTTTGGATGGGGAAGCGCACGTAATGAGGGGCATATACACACTAAGGGGGAATCTAAGTTCTGAGAAGTATTTGTTCTATTCGGGGTCGGATTGTTAAGACCATTGGGGGTTGTGGACTTCATGCTTTGGAACCAAAAACAGCGCTTTTGTGGGCGTTATTATGTTAGGAGCTGACGGTTAACTTTGTGTTGTAGGTACTCACTTTCGGTGTTAATAACCGAGTGTTTAATTACAAAGCGTAACTTTTCTTCAGTAATTACATCAACTAACAGTCAGCACCGGGACGAAGCCCTCGATGAAGTCAAACTTGATCACATAAAATATACAGAACTACGAACAACACAAAGGGCTATAGAGGTATCTAACATTATCGGACACATTAAGGCACGGAACATGCAACACCCAATAATTTATGCATGGTAAACATGTCGTCCAATATATATAGATACATAATCCGCAAAGGGCATACAAACAAAAAACACGCTAGGGATATATAACCGGACATCTACGATGAATATATACATGTACATTAAATAGATATAACATAATATGTTAGGCACATCGATACACAACAGCCAGGGATAGCAGAGGCTGCGGCCTAGGGGGTCGGGACGGGCGTCGGAGACAAACCGAGCTCGGGGCTGACCAGGACACTTCCGCTATACCCCTCACTCCCTCGCATCGAGAACACCTCTCTCACAGATGATCACAAATAATCACATAACCAACTGAACAACTCAATTCAAACACTTAAACTATGGGGCGAGGGGAAACAAAATTTAATATCAACTGAAACGCGACTACGTATACAGGTCCGCACAGTTCGACGCCTCAATCGGGTTACGGAATAAGGAATTCCGGGCAGAATTCACGCACGCTTGCAATTAATTTAGAATATATTAATCACACACTGGTTAACAGGATAACATCGATTGGTTAGCTCGAAGTTGATATAAAAACGATTTTAAGCCAATAATTCCAATAAATAATTGATCAACTTTATTTTCGTTTTTTATATCAAGTTCTTAACAAATTAAGGCAATACTGACACCCAAGGGAACAGAAACATCGTTACTGAACTTAAACGTTAAGATGAAGTGATCTTGGGAGGTATTCTCGACATTTCATGTATGTCTCTCCCATAAAACATTAGTACAGTTAAACAAACATCTCTGAACATAAGTCTAAAAATTATCATCATTAGGAATCGATTATAATTGCCATAATATACTTCTTTAGGTTTTTAGCTTTCTTACTAACATATTTTTAAAGGCAAAATCAAGCAATATTAAAGGTGACATTAATACTTTTCATAATGCGTGACAAAGCAACGCTAAAAAAATCTCGTTCAGAAACTTGTGCCTCACAGCTCCATGATTTAGATGAAATAGAAATAGTGTATTCGGCAATCAATATAGGTCCATCAATATTCAATCAGGACAGCCGAGTTCTCAATAATTACGTAAAAAGAAGGTTATATACATACATACAAATATGACTTGAGCATCGGGAGACAATTGAGTTATCAAGTATTATTATGGCAATTTAAAGTTTACTTTTGGAGCTTGAGAATATAGTCGTTCAACGAAAACTTACCTCTTCGCATAGTTGCATCATACGCCTAGTCGACTCCAAGGACTGAAATTAATTAATTAAAGTAATTAAATACAAACAAGACTGGGTACTTTGGAGATCATATATCTTCCTCATATTACAAAGACAATAGGGAATTACATAGACGCAATCTTTCAGACGCACGTATGTGTTTAAGAAAAGAGTAAGTATCTGAGTAAGTATTACTATTTTTAAGAGTGCTTTCCAGTGTTTTTACCAAGAACTTCATTAATAGAAAGGATTACAAATTTCAAAGTTTTTCTACAACTTCTCAATTCAAAAACAACTCGAACAGTTATTTATAAAATTTAGATGAAAGTAAGATGTTTTGAAATTCGGCCATTATAAGAAAAAAAAACCAATTACATTCTAAAATTTTGAGGCTATGGGTCGATTTTACCCGCTTTAAAAAAAATATTTTACTCGCGAGTTAATATTAATGTAGCGTAAAGCGCTCATCTGATATTCTGGCTCTTTTAGCAAATTTTATAGCAATTTCAGTGCAGCACTTTAGAACTAAAATAATCCCGTCAAATACTCATAATGATGACGGAGACGATGATAAAAATGGCGATGACAACACTGAAGATGCTGACCTCATCGGTGACCTGTCCTGCGCGCATCTGGAGCTGCTCGAGCTCGCTGCGCGGAGCGCCATTCGGCTCGGCGGGTGGCGTGGCTGCTGGCATTCTGCAACAAGACAACCACCGTCAATAGCTGTTCCAAATTCAAATGCGGCCATCTTTAATTTTTTGATTCAATCAACTATATGTCCCTGATCATCATGGTTACGTCCGCTACGTTACTAGTAACATTGTGATTTTCTAGCAGTAGGTTAGACATTTCTACACTTATAATCACGTTCATTTATGGTGCAACTCCTGAGCTTAAAACAGGAGTTTTAAGCAACTCTATCGCTACGTCTCCTGAATCGCGATACAAAATCAAAACGCAAAAAGTACCTTCTAATGGTGCGTTCTATGAAAGACACAAACGGGTAACTATGATAAAAAGTAAATATAAACAGACACTGTTATAGATGTGCCTGTCTGTTTGAACTAGTTTGAAGGGATCTCTAATTTTCCCTAGTATCCTGTGGTGTGATAATGACTTTAGTTAATCTGACTATGAAGTATCACGAGAGGAAATGTGGAAGTGTATGGAAAAGGATTGCTATTGGTGAAAATTCACGCGAACAAATGTTAAGAGTAGAAAGAAAAGAGTAGAAGAAACCGTCAGGTAAAAATATCTCACTGTTCAATTCGGTGAGCAACAATATTCTTTCCTGAAACGCGCTTAGTAATCAACTCGTAATTAAAATACAGCTGTGACAATTAGAATAATAATATTGTAATAAGTGAGTGAAATTTTCATGTTCCCTGAATACGGAAAGTTATTATTCAGTGTCAAATGTCAAGATAAAAAGAAACAATAAGTACAGAAGCTAATTCAAATTGCAAATACGAACATTTCCGACAATATAATATGAATACGACTGAAAAGCACTATGTACCTACGTGAATAAATATATGAGTATATTCCACATTCAACATTTCCCCTTTCCGTTGCGGTCCCGTTATTTCGTCCGTAACAAAAGCCCTCCTTTCGCGATCGTTTATCTGTTAAAAAGGATGACCTGGTTCGTGTTTGTACAGCCAAAAATGAAGTTCCAATTTACAGTCCCTTTTCTAACTCATTAATTATAGAAAGAAACCCATTAGCTCATCACTTCGCATCTGTAGGCTTATAGAAAAAGGGCCCGGTTTGAGAGGCAGACCCTCTCAATCAGGTCAGAGCACTCACTCACTGGGGCCGTTTTCTAATTTCCCTAAACTATTGGGAATACCGAAAACTTCAAGTGATTGTGTAGTTTCTGCTACAAAGACAAATGAAATATTCGAAATAGTTTCGGATATTGAAAGCTTTAGTGTTGAAAATGTTTAAGTACCAAAGCGTGTTATTTAGTACCGACGCCTCTAAAAGTAGTTAAACAACAAGAAAAAGTAGAGAGATGAAAGTACGAATGGTATTTTATAGTCGTTCTTCCAGGGCTAAGGAAGATTAAAAGTTGAAAAGCAGCGAACCTAGTTCTCGTTCGCTTGCATGAATTTAAAAAGAAAAAGAAAACACCGACGCCTGCACAATACGAGTCGGCGGCGTTTTTCAGAAAATACTTTTCATTTTCACATGTTGGTGCTCTCGCTGTTCCAGTGGATATTTTCTAATAAAAGTCGGGTCTCGATTGCTGTGCACTTGTGTTATTAATACAAAATGACATCGCGTGTCATGAAAAAGGAGTAATAGCAGTAATTATGGAAATCGCTCGGATCGTGTCAAGTTGACGACCTATTTGACGGCGGGGTATGACGCTTTGTCTGCCCACATGTCTACATGCCAGGGGGTTAATGATACGCGCACGCTTATTGTCTAACTCGTCCGCGAACGCCATGGGCATGGATGAGTCAAAGAGTTTATTAAAACATCATACATTTTGAAGCTGCGAGCGAACTTGCCAAATATGCGTCAAATAGAATATATAAATTTATTAAAGATAACAAGTGGACTAGAAATAGGTCGCAGTTCAACGGCGCGGCGTAGGTATAATAGAAAATTATTTAATTATCTGTTGGGACAGGCAACCTATCATAAAATACTTATACCATTGCTTATTGCCGTTATTGAAATAGAATATTCTTAATAGCTCTATCGATCACATAATGGAACCATTATCTGTGTCATGTTTGCCAGTTGTCTCCGGAAATCAACGTCACATAAGCCCATAACAGAGGCAATTTTCACAGACACTATTTTTAGTACGCCGTTGTAATTGCTAGGTCCTTTATTAGCTTGTAAATAAAAGCACCCATGAACCTTGGCAATGTGGGAGATAGGACTTGGCAGTGGTCCCAATCACAGCGTTATCTGGGTTGGTTGGCCCAGTTTCGAGTGCAGAGCTTTTACAGGTTATAATAAATTATTTAAAGATGCAGGGGTTAAGCGACGCCGGCGCTGAGCGTCCATAATTTAGTGCCTGTCTCGGTCTAACAGCCGGGTAAATGTTTACAGGGCATTACGGAGTCGGATGTAAAGATGAACCCGAGTTTATCTCGGCAAGGTATCGCTAACGTCAAAGAGATTTCATTTGCCAAACTAAAAGCAGCATTAAAGTTTTAATTTCATGAAACAGAGTACTCATTAACGTTTAATCTGGGTGAATGTAGAAAATGGGACGCTGACCAAGTTAAATTACAAATTCAGCTAGTTCGCCAGCGGAAACTATTAACGCAGATAGGATTGGGCAATTGTGAACGTTCGCTAACGAGGACTGGCTCGTTATGAACATTGTTTTACCGATCATAAAGGAAACGATGCGCATAGCTGTTAGAATAACGACACCTCCTTTTTTGAAGTCAAAGAGCTATATCGGAAATCGGGACACGTATTTTCTTGCTTCTACAAATAGGCTGTCGCGCTCGCATATTTATTTACGACAAACGCGAGGCTTTATTTCAGGCGCTACCCAGACTAACGGGCTCTCTTATTGCTATAATTAAAAACAAAAAGGTTACGATAAAATGTTATGAGCGTTTATAAATAGCAGAGTATAAAGGTCGATCATCTTTTACGCTCCAGTATAATAGAGTATAATCTGCGGGAGATGAAGTGAGGATAAATAATAAAAGCGGAGTAGCTACCTACAGTTATGTCGTGTCTAGACCAACAAATAATTACCTTCAAGGCAATTCCAAGCCGAGAAATACAAGCCCATGTAGTTTAACGTATTGAATTATTGCCTTATTTTTTAAGGTTAATTCTACACATTATCATATGTTTCAGAATTGAGATAATTATAAGGAACTGATACTGAATAATTCACTTTTATGGCTAAATATTTGTTTGTTAACAGAAGTTTGAAGTACGTAAATATTTGAATGCATTTCGTATAGTTCATCCTTCATCGCTGAAATAACTTACTAAGTCAGTCGTATTTTGAAACGTCGTAGTTAAACTTGGTTCGCTAATCTGATGCCAGAAACGCTGGTTGCTTATTCAGTTTTCATAGCATCGGAAGTGGAAGTTGGCAAAATAACTATTTCGATATTACACCACTAGATGATAAGAGACGATTTCCACATAGGAAACAAAGCAACGATAGTATATTAATATCATCTATTTTATTTAATCCAGGGCCACGCAAACGTAAATAAATGGAGGAAAAAAGGTATTCCCTTTAACCTAAGGTTGGGCCGCCCTATCACCTTTACTCCCATACCCCTCTATTTTCGTATTTTATAGCCCCTGAAACCGAAGGTAATCTCACTAACCTCACGTCCAAATTTGTTAAGCCGCCTTTAAGAATTCAGCGAATAAAAATATTGTTATGAATGAAATAATATTACCTTGACTCTGGCCGGTATTTAGAAAGGGAAAATATGTAAACGAGAACAATTGAAATGTACCAAAACAAGGCTCGAAACGTGAGCATGCGATGGCGTGCAGTAGTACCGACCTTTGAATTTTAATGATACCCGGCCTGAGGTTTATTCTATTGCGGAGGTTGCAAAATTTAAGCCGCCTTTGTCTGGAACGCAATCACTCTCGGATTTAAATTCTTTTTAGAAAAGTTGCTTCCACAAACTGAAATAAGTGTGGGGTAAAAGCGGCTGTTCTCGACTCGAGAGCATCTTCTGGGTGTCTGAAGTCTCGAGAGCTTGATAATGGCCTGGAGTGTCAAGCGCTACAGGTTTCGTGGTTTATTCGCAACATCGCGTATTTCCTATGGGAAGGACAGGTGCGCGAATCAATATTAATAATAGAGGTCGTTTTAATTATACGACCATAATGATAGACCATAATGATAATCTAATGATTAGAAACAGGTGTTAAAAGAGACATTGCCGTGGCACATTTTTTCCCTGAGAAAATGTAAGCAGACGCCAGCAGGTAACATTAGAATTAATGAAAAGAAATGGATACCTTCGCGTTATTTATTTAAGCCATTTGAAATGAAAATTTACAGGGTTATATTTTCAGGGAAGTTAATTCCTATAAGGCCACGACGAATGGGCGAGATGACCTCGGCGTGCCGGCGACCACGGACAACCATTCTATCTTATCTAAACAAATTTTCGGAAGCGACCCTCCAAAGCGTTATTCTTACAAATAGTTTCTTCCCCTCCCAGAAATCACGATTCTGGAGTAAACGAATTTCCGGAATAAAACAGCGGGAACGTTCAAGGTAATTTATTGGGGCGTGTAAACGGCCCGGGAACGCTTTAAGCTGGCTCAGTGTCAAACTTTACCCGAATCGAGTTATGATGAATGGAAATCATGAATGGAACGCCAGCAGTCTATAAATCTAGTAACTCGACTGCTGAATGCTTGTGAGACTAGTTTGTTTTCGTATCGCATGGCGATAACGATGTCGTGCGTGTGTGCTTGTTTACCTTCTATGGGGAGCAGGTTGGGTCCCTCAACAAGCGAACAACGGGGGTGTCAGTGCTGTAAATTAGGTTTTTGGTGTCCCGAATAACTGCGGTGAGCCACGATCTTAACGTCGGCAGGGATTTGCCTCGGCGACGTAGGACGTCGAAACCGGGGCTCGTGGGGAAAATCGATAGACGCGCGCACGCCCCCCACCCCCCTCAACTCGACGACTGCCCCGCCCGCCAGCCTCCAATTGATGAAACTTTTAACTTGTCCAAGTTTTTTCAGATAAAACTGAACGGTATTGTACCCTGATGCTGTTACGAGTTCCTAGTACAGCTACGGACTAACAAGCAGAACCGGCTGGCAAAGTTGATGGGGATTTGGCGATGTTCCATAATAACAGTAGTTAAATCAATTGCATACTGAGACAAAAGCCTGTAGCTACTAGCGGTAAGTTACACACGGGCTGATTTTAGAGATGAATGGGATCAACTATTCATCTATCACTTGCAATACCCGATTGTAAGTGATAGACAATTACTGAATCGTTTGACTCAGTCGTAATCGAAGCAAAATGATAAGAATAAAACTCCCTTGCTCTTCGGCGAAGTAGTGAAATCACTTGCGCCAGCGCTGATAAAATTCTCCCTTCCCTAAAAGAAAACAAAACAATAAACGCGAACTCAACCAAACCTACAGCTAAAACTACGTACCATCTCCATGCAATAGAAACCAGACAAATCTTTCACCTCCCTCCGAGACATCACAGGGGTGTGTTGATGTTACTAGAGTTAGACGAAGCATAAGCTCTCTCAGAACATCTGGCCATACCTATTTATACTTACTTTAACCACACCCCTATTGACTTAAAACTACTCACAACAATACATACATTCATACATGCAATCACGCCTATGTTCCCAAACGGGGTAGGCAGAGCATACGAAACGTAACATAGACAACCATGTTTATAACTATTTTACGCTTCGCAGCCTCTTCTAGCCTAAGGTGGAAGAGGTAATAGTGACAGGTTGCCAGCCTGTCGCTTAAAGCATAACTAAGCCCATTTCCCTCACACACAACAATATAGCTAATTATTTAACAGCTAATAAACAATTCCATCAAAATGAATGAACATAATTTACCGTGACCTTGCTTATCTTATTTTACTCTATTCAAGTTCTTCGAAATTATGGTTGTTAACGGGAAGATGAGAAGGCTATGAACAAAATATACATACGTATATTTACGCAGCCTCCGTCGTAAAAGAAAATTGTCGTAAGCCATACGAAGCCTCGCGCGTCTGGAGGGCGGTGTTCACGGATAAATTTGATCACAAGTTATGTTAAAGAGGAACGAGACATTCACGAGTATGCTACCATTCATTGACAGAGCATCAAGAATAGTAATCTAAATTAGGATGAATCATCGAAGTACTGCATCTTATGCAACAACCAGCGACTGGCCTCGATCCTAGCTTATGGAAAGTGATGCACGAAGTCACAGGTGTAACTCGCTGGGTCAGGAAAGTAGCCTATTTGCTGTGACCTTGAAGTGGCCCGGACTATCCAGGAATACAGCATCATCGTAATAAAAACTAGATAACTATGTGCGAGAGGGTGGATCCTGCCTCCCATTCAAACTCAGCTACATATAAAAGAACGGGTAAAAATCATGCGCAAAAATACGTCGAGAAACGGATCATTATAGCCCACAAGGTTGTAAATACGACTGATGTTAAATATGGATTTCTGAATAGGTCCCGATAAATATTTTATGTGGAATTTAAACGGATTGCGTGACGTGACTCTTGTTGTGTGTAATTGAAATGAATCAAGATTAAATACACGATATTGTTAAGCTGTTACGTGAATAAGCACGACGCTAATATTTTTACAAGCAACAGAAAGATGAAAACTCAAGGGAAATGGTGTAATGTTTTCTGAGGGACTAATAAAATGTCTTTGTCCCGGAGTTTACAAGATATAATCAAATAAGAAAACGGAGTTGGGAACACAAATAAGTAACAACGTAATGAAATCGGATGTAAGACAAAACCAGACTTATTCAATTCTTACGAGTATTTAAATAAACAACACGACATTGTCCTTTGAAGTCAATTACAAAATAATAAGTAAGAAGGGAAGAGTAAAAACTGAAGAATAAAATGACCAAAAATAGAATAGAAGAACTAACACTGGTATTCAAAAACAATATATCCAGCAGACCAGTAAGGAGCATCAGGCGTTCCGAAACTTGTGAGAAAATGTTACAATATACCTATTCCGTGATTGTAGATCAATACGAATCATCCTTCATCATAAAGATTTTGATTTGAAGATAGTCTGTCGGCAGGCAGATAGTCGACAGGAGTGGTCCAAAAAGGATTCTCTTTTTTGCTATAGAAATATAAAAGTAAATTCAGCAATGTACCTCGACGCAAATTTTCCAGAACACACGAGTAACATTCAACACGATTGTATTTGCAAATGGGGAAAGCAGACTACAAAGACGTTACATAGATAATTTTCACGTTTCATGCCTCTTAACGCATATCTCTTAGTTTTCATGTTAGGTAAAAGTAGTATAATAGTGACGAGTTTGTAACCTGTCGCCTAAAATATACCTTAACGGTTAACCTATTTTATTTCTAATAAATTAAGTTAAAGAGACGACTTAACCGAATATAAAATCGAAACCTTTCATTAACGTCCAACAAAGTGCTACTAAACCTGACATGTATGAACACAGCAAGATTAATTAACTACATACATACATCTCTGAGTTAAGATTAATAAGCAATTTCTGGAGCTTTGGCTTAACTAAAAGACGTAGTTCAATTAGCACGGGCTGCTTACTCACCGTACAAAGCTGAATGAATCACGAGAAAATCCATTCAACAGGATCTTCTTATTAATAGTAGGGGTAGGGGCCTACTTCAAGGGGCGGGCGTCTACCTTCTTTATGATAACAGTAATGTTCAGCGCCCGTCGTTAACTTAGTTGCCAATTCTGGGAGTAGAAATCGAATAGAATCGATTACGTTGAAAGTATCGGTTTCGCAACACTTAAATTTTACGTTTTCCTGTTGGGTTTTCCTATTGGATTTGAATCACTACGCACCATCGAGCTTCGAAGTTCATGGTTTTTAACAATCACTATACATATTATAAGGATTTTAAGACGCTGGCTTTGCCATTTGCTTGGCGCTCAAGACTCTTGACAGAGGACATTTAGTATTAATTAGTTAGAGCTAGTAGGTTGGTTGGGGTGACCGTGTTACGTGTGATTAACTTTGCTAATATGTAGTGTAGTGCAGTGGGACTGTTCGTCACCTGCACATAAATTATACGCAAAATGAAATAATTCAGTGTTGAGTAGGAAGTTGCTGTTGGAACTATTTCGGTAACGCAAGTGGTATCTGCTTAAAGTTTCTTTACATCACTCTTTATTAAAGGTAGCCCGGGAGAGATCGCTTATTAGCGATAAGGCCGCCTACCGTCTCTGTACCTTTGGATTCTTATGATCCGAATTGTGTTGTATCCCATGAAGAACATACTATAACATCCCTTTATTCACAGAGCTCCAATGATATCACATGTTCGCAGTCCGAAAATTACAAAATATCTCGAGATAAAATTACTATAAACGATGTTAAAATAGCCGTCACTGGCGTTAGTTTCATTCCGAATGGAGGAGTAAAATTAACTTAACATTCATAAAACCCATCGAGACGTTAAGGAAATTGGATGAAATTAGGAGACTGATTGATATTCAAAATTCAGAAGAAGACGACTGGACGCCAATAGGCGTGCAATCAAATGAGGGTCAAGACCCTTATTGGTGGCATCCGACGCCGAAAGTGGGTACATTAATAATGAAGTCATAACAGTCTTCAAAGGAGCTTTGACAAGGCAATAATGTTGACGAAGAAAATTTTACAACAGAAGGGAAAGAAAGTCATAATTTGAATAAAATTTAAGCAACATGTTTCTACAATGTAGTACTGTGATCGATTTACATTGCACGTAATAGTAATACCGCTAGCTACAATACGTAATCAGAATATTATTGGCCAAACAACATTTTGTCGCAAGTGATAACTACCAATGTTGAAATGGCATCCCCTACAGTGTCGGTATAATACTGTTTTACGCTTTTTTCCAAAGTCGATAAGGTAAACGATGTGGATATTCATAGATAGGTATCCTTTATAAGCCCAATGTGAGCGGCACGCTACTTTCGACTTAATTACTGTGCGAGCTATAGATAACTTGTCAACTATTTTGAACAGTAGTTCGAGGTGCTTTACGAGCGACAGTTCGTTAATTGCTGCTGTTGATTGTCATCATACATCAACTCCGCCCCAGCGACACCAATACAAGCAGCTAATGTGTTTTGGAAAATTCACTTCCAATTTTATCTACTTTGTACTTTTACTTGATTAACTACTTCTACAATTGAACGAGTTTGGAATTTAAATTAAACTAGATTTTAGATTTACTTTGTGGTCACCAGTGTTATTGATCCGATTATTCCGAGTCAAGATTTACGAGTAAGTCGAGAGACGTGTGATCCTACTCTTTCAGACTTGTATTTTCGTCAAGTCGAATCACGAAAATTTTTCATATCCATTTCGTATGCTAGACGCGACAACCTGTTTCTATAATCAATAACGACCTGACTGGTTACTGTGATACATTTGGAATCTTTTGCTAATGTTACGATATGAGAGTACGATAAATATATTTCATTGAAAGCTATGTTTGTAACAATAACAATACATTACTGTTATACAATCAATTGAAAAGGAAAAGAACTCTTTAGCTATTTGTTTGTTCAGTAAATACTTTACAAGTTAATGCTTCGTAAACAATAGGGACATTTTTTTCTTCGAGCAGTTGTGTGAAAATCTTATAATTAGATATTCAGGTTTTGACAGACGTCATCGTTGGATACAATACAACCTTGCAGAAACATTGAAAATGTTTGCTAAAAGTTACGTAGGTACGTTTTCATGACAAGCATTACAAATTTAACTTTTGTTATTGAGATCTTAAAGTATAGTTTTACAAAAGCGCAAGAAGATCAGATCGGTTCGAATGTAAGTAAGTACCGAAAGCCTAGATCAAATGTGTGACTAACATTTTCCATTACAGCCTTGATGCCGTCACTCGCGGAGAACCTGCGTCGCTTGTTTTGAGCTGACTAAGCAGTATCCTCGTATCCGACAGTTAATTATGTTCGGCCGAACGGCTCCATCCGCCACGCCCATCTGGGATGGGCTTTGTTAGGTATTTTGACCTCTGGCCATCAGTTTGAATGGGACTAGGTATACCATCTGTCTGGATTAGCCCGGATTTTGCCCGACTTCTGAATTTGTGCGTGACTTTTGGCTTTGTAGACTTCTGTACATTGTAAATCCGGGTACTCATCTGCGTTATTACGTAAAACCCTGATGTGGACATGGCTCGCTCCTACACATGAGAACCTTGAAAATGGATCCGCTGTATGCTGCTGATAAGATTAACTTCCTCCGAACATTATGTTTATTCTAGGTTTCTTGCGACGCCTTCTTGACAAGGTCTTTAATAAGCGGCTGGTGGACTCGAAAATAAGACGTGCAAAAGAGCTTCTTACAGTCTACTGGATTAAACTAAATTTCTGTTTAGATTTTGATCATGGTCAAGTTCTTTCTATGTAAGTTTCAACTAGGTATGACAAGGACCAAGCTAAAAAAATGAAGTGTCCGTTTACGGATCAACTGATGCTCTCACAGCTATCACTTCGTAAGATATCAGGCGGTGGATCTTGAAGAATAGGCTCGTTGTCCGCTGTGGATCTACATATTCAGATTAATGAAACACTGAATCCTATAGGTAATTTGTATGCATTGCTGTTTTGCCATAACTTCAAAATCAAGGCGCACTGGTGTTTTTGGAAAAGCCACAAATTGCCATGAAAAATTCGCTGCAAAAAACTTGACACAGTCATTGTTTCTAGTAACATCTTACCCGTGTCTCATAACGATTATTCGTAATGTAATTATGGGAAAACGTTCCCATATTCGATTTCTTTTCCGTCGCACGGCTGATTTCTACGCTCAATGATTGGAAAAATTGTGTTTCTTTCAGTACTTTTTGTATGTGGACGGACTTTTTGTTAAAGGAGGGTGTGAGAGGAAAATGCAATGAATATGTGTTTAACGTTTTTGTTTCCAATTTGAAAATGATGAATGGAATTGACGTTCGAGCTCTGAGTGGTGGGCGTGTTTATAAAGAATATGAAATAAGATCAAAATGAGAACAGAGAATGCCTTAGGTACCTATATGTGTGTCGAATTAGATACTTCTCTGACAAAAAGAATGAAATACTTTATTGCTTGTCTAGCAAAAAAGATGAGGCTTTCGCCGGTTATTAAAATTCTAGTCAAAGAGGCTGTATCTGTAAAAAGCATAGGTATACCTACGTGACTGGTATGACAAAATGAAACAGATTGGGGAGTAAAAATTTATGCCATTGCTATGTGAATATCTCACTCAAGGAGTTTAATTCCCAGCCCATCATGGTACTTTTTAATTATTAAGCATCGTAAGGATTTTCCTTGTCAATGTGATATCACTAGGTATGATGTTAAGTGCGAAAAAGTTTTTTAGTTGATCTAGACTCTAGAGGAATAATCCTCAAGTGTATTGTATCATAAAATTCATAAATCAGTCAAAGATTGCAAACTGTCATTGAACTTAAAATCTATGTGTTAAATACGTACGAATGTTTCATATTCGTCCGTGACGCTTGTTTTGGTTAGTCCGCATCTAATTTTAGTAATCCTACCATCATTTGAAGTGAATCATCCTGCATTTTTTGTAACCTTGATTCTGTTTAAGGAAGTTAAGTATATCTTTAAAACAGTTTCTTTAGAATTACCTTCAACTCAGACAAGTGTGTAATTATGAAGTCTATTAATATAATGTCTATTTAAAATATTAATTTCCCCAGATGGCGTCGTATATGCATAGTCTCACTGTCACATATAATATTTATTACTAAACAAACTTAAATCTTGTTTATAAATGCAGCACTATCTGGAGAACTTCCTTTTGGCAAAGAATGAATACTTTAGGCTAGCAACCTGTCACTATTATAGCTGCCAATTTAAAACCTAAAAAAATATGAAACATGAAATAGTCATGGTTTTGTCTGTGGACCATTTTGTGTACTCTGCCAACCCCTTTTAGGAATACGACCATGATGTTTGTATATTTGACACTTCCAAATTAGTAGGATCTGGTTAACTGATTAAATGAAAAAAATTGCATATGATGTTGAAAGACATACAACTCACATCTCTTTCGCACAAACATAGGCACTTTGTTCCACTTACTATGTAATTTTTAGATACCTCTTATGCTTCATCCACATTCATTAATTTCTTCATTTTAGTTTCGGGTCCTTTTAACCTGGTATTTTTCTAAAACATTCCCTAGTAAGGAGATTTTATTTTGTGGTCAGATTTAAATTTGATACAAAAACTAATTTATAAACACCTTTATAAAGGTACATTATAAGTTACTCACAGAGGTACAGTTACAGTTTCTCGCATTTTGCAAAAACAAATACTAATTTTAAGATGATTATGCAGCTAAGTTTCCCTTATGATTATGATTATCTATTCAGTGATATACAAATTACTCATTCAACGGTTGAAACTCAACTAATGTGAATTATGTTGATAAGTACATCAGATACCGATAAGATAAAACATGACGGAACACTAATTTCATATTTTTTTTCAGTAAAAATATGCCAATCAAACTGTATAAAATTTTGACAGCAGAAGATTGCTACCATTTGTGTTGGAAATTTGCCATTTTCACAAACGCATTGATGCCCTAAACTCTATGAGTACATTAATTAATTTAGAAATCCAACAAGCCCACAAGTGGGGAAAGTAATGATACCACCAAAAGCCTCAGCCCTGATGTTATCATGTCACAAGGTAGTCATCTAAAGATCTGTAGGTTGAGAGAAATTGACATGCATAGGATTTTACTTATGTATGCATTGAATAGCAGCAAGGAATTGCTTTGGATGCTGCAAGAAAAGAAATCACTGAAGTCTCATTCTTTTCTCTTGGACAAGATACTGAAGTCATAAAAAATGTATTATAACAAAAAGCCATCCAAAATTTTTGGGTTGACCTGGGAATGAGGTATTTTAAAAAATCTGGGAATAAGGTTTTTTTTTATATGGTTTAAGGGTATTTACAGTATAAAATCAAACTTCAATAACTGCTCCTAATTATAAACTATTTAATACAATTGGAAATTAGAAAAGAATTAGAAAATAGGGTTCTTTTTAATTATCCTCAAAATCACCTTTCAAAATTACTGATCATAAACATTCCAAGGGATTTATTAAGCAAATGGAAAATGCACCATTATACGAATTGCCTATGGAAAGTATCCATGCATACCATACATAATGCTACGACTCAACCCAAGTCCATGTTTTTTTTCTAATTATTAACATTGTTAAATAACAATTAGGTGAGTAATCCTTACATAGTCAAAAGGTGACATAGTTGCATTGAACACATTAGCATTTTGTATCTAGAAATGATAAAGTTAATTGTTAAGTTTTGAACTACTAGTCAACTTCCTTCCTGGCTTGAATCATCAGTGCAATGATTTTAACACAACTAATTACGTAGGTACGTGGAAATCCACCAATGACATCACCATGGAATCTTCACTAGTTAAAACATCCTAATTCCACATACTTACTCTTAGAGTATAATAATATCTTTTCAATGAAAATACAATTCCGACAGCCGATATTGGTAAGTTTCGGGAAAAACGGGAGGGTGTATAAATAAATCCACTTACTTGTAGGTTTATTCTAGTACGGCACAACAAAAAGGGGTTGTTGACACTTTGTACACCCACTTGGCACCAAAAACTGCACGAAGCTTGCGCCCTCTCGCTATGGGCCTGTCGTCGCTCCGCTCGCGAACGATGGTGGATGCCAATCGACACCCGACTCAACTCTGTGAGGTTAGCGAAGACGACGAAATGCGCAATGTTTTTCGACTCTGCGCATTGACCTTTGTTATAACTGTCATGCGCGTGGATTATCAAAAGTGAATGTGAGCAAAGCGCATCGACTGTTTTTCGGGATGAGGTGTAGAGTTAAAAAATATGGCTACAATAACAGTTTCCAGAGTTAGCTCCTGGCGGTAAATTATAGCAATTTGTCATACGCTTGCGATTTGTTATTTGAGTGATGTAAGTAAGTTAAGTTGTAGTTGTTGTCGAGCTGTAATGTAATGTAATAGTATCTGTCATTCTGTCAAAAAATTGACATTTTCTTTCGATGATGTTGCCAGACGAAAATAAAGTGAAACTAAGCATTGAATTTACTTTCCTTTTACTGAAACTCAAAAATATAATAGATTTAATGTAATTAAATATCAGTTATTCCATTTTCATATGCATTTACCGGTCTTAAAACTTATTAGAAAATTATTTTGTGTAGCGACATCTCTTAGCATTTTTTATAAGCCTCAACGTGCTTCGAGTTTGGATACTCATTGTAGTTTGGCTACTCAACAAGAGATAGCGCTACCAGGCCACCACAAAATTGATGTTCATTCTGCGACCCGCTCCGGCTTCCCACGGGTGCAACGCCGATTTAAATGTTTTTATTACAGTTTTATTGTTGTTGTACTTCTACTTACTTATATTTATTTAGACAAGAAGCACCGTCTTTTACATCAGACCTCTGAGCTAGGTAGGTATATTTATTGTGTGTGCCCCCCGTATGGTGCCGGGTTAGAATAGCACTACCCCCTTTCTTCCCGTGGGTGTCGTAAGAGTCGACTCTGGGAAAGGGTTAGTGTATTGTGGGCGGTGGGGTAGCAACCTGTCACTGCAATATCACGTTTAACCATCTGGTTACCCTGAAATTGCTAAACGTGGCACTGGATTTTTGAATTCATGTGCTCTGCCTACCCCTCTTGGGAATACAGGCGTGAGGATATGTATGTATGTATGTAAGTATATTTATTTCAATCTTAGGCTAGATTTTTACAATATCGGTATAGAAGTATGTAATAAAATAAGTAAGATAAATTACAAAATATACAGCCTAAACCTACTGTGCCACCAGTAGCGGGGCAAGACCGAGGCAAGACCCAAGCTACCGACGGTTAGGGCTGCAGACTGAGGAACCCCCTGATGATGCGCGCAGTATCAAGGAGTACCGCCTTTTGCATCAAACCCTTGAACCAACCGCCTAGCGAGAGTCTCTTAAGATGGTGGTTGAGACTCTTCGCTATGAGACCGTTTGCTGTGACGACTATCGGTACAATGATCGTCGAATCCACATCCTACATGTCGGTCACCTCGTGAGCCAAGTCAAGGTACAGTTTGGCCTCGGCCTTCACGAAATTCTCGTCATGGGGGATGATGATGTCGACGAGTACTGCACGGCGCTGTGATCGGTCAACTATTAATATTGTTATACATCTTGTAATAACATTATTTTATGGCAAGATTTCGATGAGTGTACGCGATGTGATGATATATAAGGTATTATTATGGGGTAATGTAATAATAAAGTATACCTATCTATTCAACAGACACACGTAAAACTACGAGAATTGATTAAATGTTTTAGGTTTAATTGAAATTTCATATTTGTAACGAATCAATTTATAACGCTCGCTGAAGATTATCTTCATTTTGATGACAGTCTTTTTTAATGAATTATCAATTGACTAGGCATGGCATTTCTACCGGGCGCGATTTTTGTTATACTATTTTTAGTTTCTTGTATTACTACAGTAAGAGGGACAGCATTTTTTGAATACGGTAAGAAACCTGTGCGGTGCCAGGTTAAAATCGCACCTGTCCATTTCTTCCGTGGATATCGTTGGAGGCGAAGGAAATAGGTTTCGCTATGCTTTCGGCGACAGGCTAGCAAAATGTCATCAATTATGCTACAAGTGGCTACGAAACGTGAAATATTTATGGTTATGTTACGTCCCGCGTGCTCTGCCTACCTCATTTGGGAACATTTGGGATTTGGTATTGTATTGATTGAATGTATGTAAGAGTTTTATTTATTCGTAAATTCGTACATAAATCAAAAGTGTATAAATTTATATGTAATACTTGCGACCGCCCGCGACTTCGTCCGCGTAGATTTCGGTTTTTACCGGGAGAATTTCCGATTTCTTTAGTTTTGGCTGTAAGCGATTCAAACATCCATACTTAGAAACTTTCACATTTATAGGATAGTAGGAAGCGCCCGCCAGAATAGCCACCAGATGGCAGAATTTTTTTTTGGTTGATTTTTTTCCTACTTACTTGACATCGTCATATTTCAGGAAAATCTAACAAAATCTTTATAAATTGTAGCCTATGTGCTATTCTGATGTAAAAGCTAAATTACTGTAAAGTTTCATTAAAATCCATTCAGTAGTTTTTGCGTTAAAGAGTAGCAAACATCCAAACATCCATACTCACAAACTTTCACATTTATAATATTAGTTGTATTAGGTAAACTAGAAAAATTCTGAAGTTATCGAAATTGAAAGTTCGTGAGTAATAAAAATAGTTCTTAAGGCGGGTCCAAATTAGTGACAATTCGACGGACCGAACACCGTGACGTCGCCGCGGAATTGTTACGTATAGTGTGGACGGGTGGAAGTTTGTATCGCATCGGACGCTGGTGGCAGCTCCGTGACCGTGACAAAGCTCGATGTCTGTAACGATAGTGTGGACGGCATTTGTTACGCGTACAAATATTACGATAGTCCTCTACAACCGATGAGTGCCATACGTGCGGACCGTACGGATACGTCGCAGTGTGGACCTCTCCCGCACACCGAGACAGTACCGAACATCCTTTGAAAAAAACCCACTTTGGATGGATCGGCCCGTACCCAGTGTCATTTGCCCGTAACAAAACCAAAACATCGTCCACACTTATCACAACCACATTGTGGGAGTACGTACAATGTTTGGGTGTACGGACATTTTGTTCCGGAGAATTGAACGGATAACTGATCGTAACATTTGTACGCGTAACAAATTCCGTCCACACTATCGGTACAAACTCCCGGCTCTGTCACGGTCACGGTGTTCGGTCCGGCAAATTGTCACTAATCTGGACCCGCCTTTATAGTGGACTTGTAGTGGACGGCAATGATATTGGCTTTTACCTGGAGAAAGCGATGTACGAACTTACCTCCCTAATATCTTGCTAAGATTATTGCCGGCCACTATATTCACTATTTTTTTTTATAGGGCATCATATAGTAGGTGAGGAACTTGCGTTTAAATACAGAGGCCAAATACCAGCTCTAACACCTGTATACAAACTGCCCGTTCATGTAAGTCCATTAATATGTACCTATGTACTAAGTACTAGATCCTCGTTGTGGTTTCTGTCTTAGAATTAAACCTCTCCATTGGTTCTACGGATGTCGTAAGAGGCGAAGAAGGAAATATGAGAATTAATATCTGCAAAGTAAATTTATCATCCCCTTTCAATATGAAATATCGGATGCGTATTTGTAATAGTAAACATGTCGAGCTAATTTCAAAATAAAGCCAAGTGTGTCCGTTTCATTTCATTATGAATTCGTCTCATAAAAGTTTTGTGTTTATATTATAATACTTACTTAATAATAAAAAAAAAGGTTTAATGTCAGTTTCGTTGCTACTCACCTCGTTCTTATTTCCAGCATCAGAGAGCCGACCTGTACATGCAGTATTCTTATCTACGAGTGGAATTCGGAAAAAAACTGTCGAAAGTGGACACCTCGTACGATTTTGCCTACCGGATCCTAACATTCAAGGTGGACTATACTTTAGTACCTATCGATATTGGGATCACTGGATACTCGATCAGGATAGCAGAAATGTCCAAGATATTGGTTTGATTTATCATAGTAACAGCACAAAACAAGTGTACAGAACGTGCAACGCACTGAAGAAGTGTTTAGTGTACTTCGCTTTTCATATCTACTCTCGGTGGTCGCCTTGTTGTAAGGACGTATTTATGCAGAAAGGAACCAACCCACACGATGATTTCTTGAGATAAAGCACTTTTTGTTTATGAACAAAAAGTTCCCATTTCAAAACTATCATCGTGTGGGTTGGTTCCTTTTTGCATAAATACGTCCGTTTGATGTATTACACCCAGATGATAATTAAACAACATTCTTATTTTAATGTAATTGTTACTTAAACTACCACATTACACACCTTGCGACGGTTTCGACATAGGCCAAATGCATGATTATTATTTTTATAGCAACCCTTAGGGCGCTTGTGCACTGCCATGAATTTTCCGGTCCGGCCGTCCGGTTTTTCAAGGTCTGTCGCGCCGTCCCGCTCACGCCAATACAATTTAATGGAAGAGCAAGCGAGACGAGAACTCAATGAAAAAGCCGGACCGTAAAATTCATGGTAGTGCACAAACGCCCTTAGTGTTTTGGGCTCTAAGAACGTGCCGGTGTTGGCTGAAGGGAAAGCCTGTTTGTAGCCAGTAAACGTGTCACAGACTGAGGATACGGTCTTTCCATAAAGTCGGTACCAACAGATACCTACTTGACGGTAAAATGTAAGTTATCAGCGCAGTGTGTGTTAGCTCCTGGAATTGTATGAAGCGATCGATATTGACAGATATCCGTTCAGATACAGATATGTCTCAAAAATGCGTGCTGGCTTCATTCTTAGCTTATGCAGAGCAAATACAGAAATTCTGTTCTCTTTGACACCCCGCTCCACTATCGGTTCATATTTTTATGATAAACTGCACATAAATGGCAGCCCAATAACTACATGAAAACACGACAATTAGAATTCAGACGTTTTTTTTCTGTAAATCACTATTAACTGCCAGTACCAAAATTGATGGCTAGACGTGTCTAGTTATAATCCCATCAAAAACAATACTTGTCAAAAAAAACCAAGTCTCGCAACTCAGTTGTTCTGCGGTAAAAAGTTGTGAGATCCATGTAATACCAAGTCGGTATAACATGGTATAAATAAATATATCGAGACTTGGCCATCGCACTAAATAATTGAATTTACATGTGTGTATTACAATTCAGGCGATGGCCAAGTCTCGATATATTTATTTATACCATGTTATACCGACTTGGTATTACATGGATCTCACAACTTTTTACCGCAGAACAACTGAGTTGCGAGACTTGGTTTTTTTTTGACAAGTATTGTTTTTGATGGGATCTCATTTCTTTTTGTATTTTGTAACCACGAAAATGGAAACCAAATTTTTTTTTCTAATTTTTTTAGTTTTTCCTTGATTCATACACCAAACACTACTTATATTCCAAATTTGAAGCTTCTAGGTCTGCTAGAAGTGCCTTAGACTTTTGATGATCGGTGAGTCAGTCAGTGAGTGAGTGACAAAATTAAGAAATTTGACCCGTTATAATTCTTAAAATACTGGTTCAAATTGAATGAAATTTGAAATATACGTGTCTATTTACAATGCCTGCATGGTTATTGAAAATTTCAGTCTTCTAGTTTTATCCACAACGAAGTTACAGGGGGTCGAAAATGGTCTGAATTGCTTCGAGAAAAGGATGGTACGGCCGTGACGCTTTTTTGCTCGACTTGGTGGGGGCACGGCCGTGCCCCCAGATATACAATATACACGAAAACCGATATTTATGTGAAAGAGCAATTTTAGCACCTAAAAAAGATAATCTCAATAATGAGTAAAGTACCAGGAGATACAGCAGAGTTGAACACAGTTATGGATACATAACGAGCACACCATGTCCCGTAAATTTTCTAAATTCACTTGCGCTGTCAAGTCTCTGTGCCCCCACACAAGCTTCAGTTACAACTAAGCGTCCCAGTTATGCTTATGCCAAATTTGGATGCACCGAGATTACGTATTGGAACAAGACTTTGTGTCACTCAACTTGACCGCAATATCATTAGTTAGCACCCACTATCTTAACCGGAGTAGAAAAGGGTGAAAACGTAATCATCCCACGAATAGGTACCAATAATTCCCACAGATCTCCCGCTCCAGTTTAAAAGGCTAGAACTTCCTCTTAAGCTTAGATTCGCTATGACCATTAGCGAAGCGCAAAATCAAACATTAAAGGTGGCTGGGGAAAACCGTGCTTTTCCCATGGACAGTTGTATGTAGTATGTAGCATGTTCGCTTGTGTCCAATGCCCATTCTGTCCCCAAATGGAAAGACATATTTAATATCGTCTACAGCAGCATACATATTAAAATAATTCCGAGATCTCTTCTTTGTTAAGCTAGCAACACTATAATGATACATACAGTATTTAACCTGGCAAGATTTCGATGTGTGTATGCGATGTGATAATGTAAGTACAAACACATTTATTTATACGTGGTAAGTATCGATTTCTTTAATAGACACAACGTAAAGCTACGAGGTTTAATTAAATGTTTCAGGTTTAATTGAGATTCTTCTTTGCAACAAATCAATTTATAACGCTGACTGATGAAGATTTTCTTCTTTTTGACGCCACAGTCTCTTTTGAATGATTTATCGATCGACTAGGCATGGCATTTCTGCCTGGCCAGATTTTTGTTACACTATTTTTAGTTTCTTGTATTACTGTAGTAATAGGGACAGCATTTTTTGAATACGGTAAGAAACCTGTGTGGTATCGGATTAGAATTGCACCTCTCCATTTCTTCCGTGGATGTCGTTAGAGGCGAAGGAAATAGGTTTCGCCATGCTTTAGGCGCCGCGCTAGCAACCTGTCATCTCATCATTGTATCTCTTTCGTCTGTTATTCACCTAAAATTAAGCTAGAAGTGGCTACGAACCGTGAAATAGTCATGGTTTCGTCCATGTTACGTTCCGCGTAGGTACTCTTCCTACCCCATATGGGAACGTAGACGTGATTGTATTGTATTGATTGTATGTAAGAGATTTATTTATTGGGAGCATAATAAATTCTGTACAGACAGGACAAAATATTCAAATTACTAATGCTGTAAGGCTGCACGAGGCGTAAGAGCAGCTTCTTTAAGGCCCTGCGCAGACGACAGACTATCCGCGACAGACTTTTTAGTCTGTGAAAATACAACCTATGGAAATACATGCAGTGACGCACACGACGCGCAAAAAGTACGGGGCACAATTCATACAATCCATGCAGACTTTTTATACGCCGCAAACTCGATCGCACAAAAAGTCTGTCGTCTGCGCTGCACCTTAGAGTTTAAAGGGCAGTGCCTAATAATTTTTAAGGGCGGGTATAAAACCAGCTTTCCGCACAAATATCTCTATCTTGAAGGAACTAAAAATGGAAAAGACAACGCGTCTATCTACTACCTGTTTGCACCGCATAGTATGGTTCTTTGGCCACATTGCTCGCAGAGAGACTGACAATTTGGAACGCTTGATGGTAACCGGCAAAATTGAGGGCAAAGACCAGAGCCAGCAGTCCAAAAAGGTGGAACGACCAGATTTCTGAGGAGCTAGACCTATCATTCAGTGTTACACTTCAACAAGCAATAGAGTGTAACCGATGGAGACGACTAGTTGACGGAATTAAAAGGCGTCACGATCCTCAGCAGAGAGGGAACGACTAAAGAGAGAGAGATAAAACCAATGCCCGTGTGGTTCCGGGCTTAAAACAACCCCTCTCAATTTAATCTCTACCATGGACGTCGTCAGACGAGACTATGTTTTCAGCGACAGGCTAGCAACTTGTCACTATTATACAGCTTCCATCAATGTTTCTTCGTAAAATTGTGCTAAAATTAATCATGAAACGTGAAATAGGCACTGTTTTGACTAGGGAATTTGGGAATAAAAGCGTGATAAAAAGTGCCGAATGTCGTGCAAATGTTTCATACGAAAATTTGCTACCATTGTGTGCTAAATTAAGTTCAAATTCAAATTTATTCATAAAATTCATACAAAAAAGGAAATAATAAACAAAATAATCTTAGGTCTAAAAAGTAGTTATAGTTAAGTCTACGTTAGGTTACAAGTGTGTATAATTTTGATAAAATAGAAAAATTCTTGAGTTATCGAAATAGAAACTTCGTAAGTAGTAATAAAAATAGTATTAGATAATACTTGTAATGGACGGCAATGATATTGGCAAGATTTTAATTGGCTGGGTTAAGTTGGCGCATCGCTATTACCTGGAAAAGCGATATGTATAGTTACCCCCACCCTTTAAAATCTTGCCAAGATTATTGGCGGCCACTATACTTACTAAGATTTCTTTTTAGGGCATCATGAAGTACATGACGATCTTGCGTTAGATTACCATGGTGAAATACCACCTCTAACACGTGAATACAATCTGTCGGTTCGAGTAAGTCCATTGATGAAAAAATAATTGTAACTGCTACTAGGTCCTCGTTGTGAATTCCGTCTTACAATTAAAGGTCACAGCACACATATCAACTCGGAAAAGTCGGAAAGGGATCGCCACCGTAGCGCCTTTCGCCTCGACATCGCCCAGGCGTCAACCCAACGTATGCACGTAACCAAAGCGTATCAGCAGCTCCTGTACGACTACTCAGCTACGGCTAGGCGACACTGCGCTTACGGCTCGCCGACTGCTGGCTGACAAGGACAGGGGCAAGGGTGGACGAAGAGACGTGAGCTCGCGTACGGAGAGACGTAAGCGCGGGGACGACGAGCCGTAAGCGCGGGAACTGCAAGTTGACCACGCACCGCATCGTGGTTCGGAGCCTGTTCCGAGGCGAGGCGGTTACGTTACGATTCCAATTAGTGTGCGTTGCAGTAGAGAGTCTCATACAAACAATACTGAACGGCTCGAGGCGATACTGTGGCGATCCCTTTCCGAGTTGATATGTCGTCGTATCCTACGAATAGGGGCGTAATTACCATTAATGCCTTTTTCCTCTTCTTTGATAATCGAATTATGTATTTTTTTCTACATCTACTAGTCTTTAAAATATAACAAAGTCATTTCATTTCGAAAAGTTATTCAGATGAGCCACAATTGCCATAGCTCTATTTCTTCCGTCGAATAACGCCACTATAGCCGTAAGAAGCTGTTTTCGCGGAGAAGTGAAGCGCGGGGAGTCTGCGGGAGGGGAAACCGCCGGCCGCGTTCGCCATTACGCCCTTTTACACGCGGCTAGGACGGTGTCGTTATAACCTTTACGCCCCTTTTCCATGGAGATAACGTGTTTACGACACCATTTTTTAAGGCATTAACTACTTTACGCCTTTTTTCCTCGTGAAAAAAAATTGTTTTTTTTTATTCTATCGTGGAAAAAAGAATTAATTGACATATTTTAAATAAATTACATAAAAAATAAAAAACATATTTAACCATAAAAATTGTAGGGTGTCAAGTATTCTTACTTTTTAATTTTAGATTACTAGGTTTTACGCTGATTTTTTTAAACAGTTTAAAGCGTCTCCTGTAAAATCAACTTTTTGTAGTTACGCCCCTTTTCGTAGGATACGACGATGTGTGCTGTGACCTTAAACCTCTCCATTGCTTCTGTGGGTGTCGTAAGAGGCGACAAGGAAATACATGAATTAATATTTTTGGAAATATTGGATGTCGTAAGAGGCTACTAAGGTTTAGGTATGCTTTAGGCGACAGACTAGCAACCTGTCACTATTATTACATATTCTCACGCCTGTATTCCCAAGAGGGGTAGGCAGAGCACATGAATTCAAAAATCCAGTGCCACGTTTAGCAATTTCAGGGTGACCAGATGGTTAAATGTGATATTGCAGTGACAGGTTGCTAGCCCATCGCCCACAATACACTAACCCTTTCCCAGAGTCGACTCTTACGACACCCACGGGAAGAAAGGGGGAGGTGCTATTCTAACCCGGCACCACACGGGGTGCACTATTAAACTATTATACCTCTCTCATCTGTTTATCAAACCTAAAATTATGCTAGAAGTGGCTGCGAAACGTGAAATAGTCATGATCATGGTTTTGTTTATGTCACGTTTCGTGAGCTCTGCCTACCCCATTTGGGAATACCGGCGTGATTGTATGTAAGTATGTACGAATGCGTCTCATAGTAGTTTTAAATTTATAATAGCAAACCTTTACGGTATGACTGGAAGATTTATCAATAAACTGAAGTTTAAAAAAAACAGGTTCCAATGACAGTTTTGTCCCTACTCACCCCGTTCTGATTTTCAGCACAACAGGTCAGACCTGCCCGCGGTGTATTCTTATCTACGAGTGGAGTTCGGAAAAAAAATGTCGGCAGTCGACACCTCGTACCATGTTGCCAACCAGATCCTAACATTCAGGGTATACCACCTTAAGTATATTTATTCTTTAATACCTATCGCTCTTGGGATCACCGGATACGTGGCTGGTACAGCTCCGCATGACCAACATACTGGTGTGACTGAACATAGCACAACAGAAAAACTACAGAAGAAGTGAATCAGGTGAACGAGTAAGGGTCAATGCACACCGAGACGAGACGCGACGAGACGCGGCGCGACGATGCATAAAGCGGCCAGTGGTTTCGCCCCGCGCAGCGCGGCGCCGCGCTACGTCGCGAGGCGTAGCGCGACATATCCGAATGCTCACAATGAAATGTGAACCTAATCTGTAGCGAATAAAGTATATTTTGAGTTGGCAGCTCTGCGCGCGCAGCACCGCTCCTGCACACCGCGCGGGGGGCGGCGTAGCGCTACGCCGCGCGATGCTGCGCTACGCCGCGCTACGTATTCTGTATACTGACAATGAAATATGAACCTTATCTTGTAACAAATAAAGTATATTTTGAGTTGTTCTATTAAAAATTTTCGTGCAGCGCCGCGTCGCGTCTCGTCTCGGTGTGAACTGACCCTAAGTGTACAGTCAGCTGCAGAAAGGTAACCCCCCATACAATGTTTCATTACTAGGGGGTTACTTTGCAGCTGTCCGTACTTCGCTTTTCATACCCGCTCGGCGGTCGTGGTAGTGGCGCTAATATCTAGTTGTTTGAATAATTTATACCTAGGTAAAAAAATTGTAATAAATTTTTACTTTAATGTAATTGTTACTTAAATTACTACATTATAAACCTTGCGACGGTTTCAACATTGGCGAAATACATGATTATTATATGTTTAACTCTTATTTATTAGCAACCCTAAGTGTTTCGGGCTCTAAGAACGTGCCGGTGTTGGCTGAAGGGATAGCCTGTAAGTGGCTGTAAGTAGCCAGCTTCCACAGAACTCACTGCCAAAATTCTTGCACGTTCCGAGCTCATGCCCGACACAAAAGAGAATCAAACGCCAATTTAGAAAAAATGACAACCCAGGCCCTTTGAGATTTTTTATTTTCTTCTCTTTACCCGGATCTTTACCCGGGCAAGCATCGGACCAAGCTATTTTGGCCTCCGACAAGCCTTCAGTCTCGTAGTTTAAAAGGCAAGCCCTTAAGATGTTACCTTTGAAAACAGCAGAACCGTGGGCGGAGGAAAAAAAGCTGGAACGAATACTGATGAAATTTTGCGTATCGCTAACCCACCAAAGCGAATGAGAAGGGGTGCTTGGTGCATTTAAATGCAAATACAATTCCGAAAGCTTTATTCGCAGGTTTGGGAAAAAACGGGAGGGTGTACAAATAAATACACTTAGTTATTTTAACTATTTAGTTCACATTATAAAATTAAGTATATCAACAAATTCATAAGCAATTAAAAAATAAATTGTTTTGTGAGAGGAGAGAACTTAGTTGGTCATCTCGAGACATCAGCCACATACAAAGTTTCTGGCAACCAATGATTTAATTTATGAAATAAAGAACACTGATATTGGTTAAAATATATTGTAATTACCGATAGTAAGATTAAGGACTACCTATCTAAATATTAGCATCACCAATTTTATTAAACATCTCATTTTGAATATATATTACACAAGAGAAAATTTGGTGGTCGGACTAGACAAATGGTTTCAAGGAAAACAATACAGCAGTTGAGATAAATCGACCTACCAATTAAATAGGATGGATTATGGGAACCCTCTGTTTTATCTAGATTATTGCGTGAAGTAATACAACCAAGATAAAAACAGATTTAACTCTTCATAAGTTTGTGCGCTCGCTCGTTGGCGTCCTTGAGGGTGTCCTCGTTAGAGGCAGCCTGGAATTAAAGAAAGACAAGTTAACACTAGAAGTGCTGTTGGAAAAAATACTTAACCGTAGTTTATGGTCATAAATTATCCATAAAAGTGACCAGTCGTAGAGTTGAACCATCACTCCACAATGTTGAAAGTGCTGAACATAAAATTCAGGGGTCTCAAGCTCAAGGAGACTTAAGAGAGATTGTGTTAATTTTCAATCAAAATATTACAAACGAAGGATAACGAAAAGCATGTGAAAAATAATGATGAGTCAAAGTTTTTGTACGAAAAAGAAACATTTCATAAAGATCATTAGTGGGATCGCTCGAACGATTGCATGCATTTTTAGAAGACGTGGCAAGATTTCGTTGTATACTTACGATATTTAACCCTTCGTATGCGTCGGCATGGATCTATGCCAGTTCATGAATTGCGTTAGCACGTATCCGTGTCAAAGTTTTTATATCTACTTTTTCTTTAAACTTTATTTTTATAGCGTTGAAAGTTGAAAATACGATTGACAAAATGAGCCGGTGAACAAAAAAAAAAGAAAAAAATATTCAAAACAGCGGCTGTAAAGTGATTTATCGAGTCGCCGCATCACAGAATTAAAACAATCATATGCCTACCGCATACGAGGGGCGTAGATACTGAAGAGTAGGATGTTAACTTGTATTTTCTACGTGAGTGCCGACCAAGCAGCGGAAAGTGGAATATTGGCAGACATCCCACAAGGTGGAAAAATGCGGAAGGGGACCAATCTTTCAATGTGACGGTCTTTTAGGGTACTTCCAGTAGTGCAACAGGAGTCGTAAATTATGAATGAATCAGTTTCCATATCTGTAGAAAATACTCCAATAGAGGGATCTCCAGGCAGATGTTCCCTTGGAATTTTAAATCAGATTCTAAGTCTACAACGTGTTACAAAAATACTAGTAAAGCAGAAAGGGGGTGAATTGTCGATTATGAGAAGTCAATTTAAAATATTTGAAAAAAAAAAAATGAAAATAATGTCATTAAATCAACAAGACGACTTTGCAAATTGAAAAAAAAAAAAAAAATTAAATCCGTCTAAGAATTTACTCTGTTAAATTACTACAATGGTAACTTCAGTTCTATTTTAGTGACAGCTTACTTATAATTAATTTTTTTTAACTGGTTTTTTGTAACACGTTGTAAAGATAATTGATTAATTTGATTAATTTAACTGGTTCTGTCTTTGGGCAATCAATTAGGAATATGTCTTTACTGATTTTATCTAAGTGAATTGTTGTTGCGTGTATTTTGAGTGACCTTTACACTTGAAGATAAAAAGCAAGTATAAGATTGTTAATAAAATACATTAAAACCCTTAACTGTTTAGTCTCTACACCAACTTAGTACGGATTATAAAATTGTCTAAATCAGCGCTTTCCAAACTTATGGGTCGCGAGCGCGACCTGATGCCGGGTCGTCAAAGTGAAAAATCGGGTTGCAGCATCCCGGTTTTACTATTAATAAAAGTGTATTATTTTGTCCAATGGAACCAGCCTCGCTTTAAAAGAACTGATTTGCTCTTGAAATGCCCGAGTGATATTTACCGGGCCAAAACAGAACGAATTTTGAAATACTGGTCTATACAAATGAATATCCAATTAAAAATAACTTACTTTTTATGAGACCTAACTTGCTCCTCTCGTGATAGCAGCCACACACAAAGTTTTTAGCAACCAATGATTTAATTGGGAAATAAAGAACACTGATATTGGTTAAATAATATTATAATTATAATAAGATTACAACCTACCTAATAATTAGAATCACCGATTTCATTTAATTACATCCCAATAGTTACATAGTTTACCTATAAATAGCTAGCTATGCTAACACTAGATTTTAATAAACTATGAAAATTTTAAAGAACAAGTTTTAAATAGATAACTGTTTGAGACAAATATTTGAAAATTAATTTTTAAGTTAGATAAACACGGATAAATATCAGCCCTCTAGCATTATAGTATTTATCGTTGACATAGAATATTATAAATTTACACGATAACGTGTGAAATAGTAGGACTCAGTTTCAGTCACTAGTCACTACATATCGTATTTATTCTGAGTATTTATTAGACGAATCTTTTTAATGACAGCGAAGGCTGTCAGCGATATGATTCTATTTTCTCAGACGAACTGCCATAGAGAAAAATTCAATGTTTTAAGTTTTCAAATTCTAAAATCTTACGAAAATCACATTTCGACGTGAACCAATACTCGAAAGTACTTTCAATCCATTATACAGCATCTAAATTCTGTATAGCACCGGAAATATGAACCCTGTCGCTATGTCCACGATAAAATCTATATGCTAGTCCTCTAGGTTTGTCTGCATTTAATCCTGCAACCGCAACAGCACAGTGAGCACGAATTATTGCTAATTTCTACCTCATCGTTTCTCAACCACCTTATAATTATTTGAACATTAGTGTCGATATAATTTAGTGCGAAAAAGTTAAATGCACCACACTCCCTTACACACTAAACTTTTTCCTAACGAATGTATTTTTTTTCTTCTATTTATTTGTAACATTGATCTGAGGTTAATTTTGTAAGCGCTCAAATAAAAATGGTGCATAAAAACGAGTGATTCGGTACTCTATTCGTTATATGCTAAAGAATTTGATATATTCTTTGATATCAGATGCAGACCTAATATTTATTTTCCTGTTTAGTAAATATATGTTTTAACTTAATTTTCAAGCATTTTAGGCTAAAGTCTACAATATAAAAAGTATCAATATTTGAATTCAACATTAAACTCCAAATGCATTGACAGCAGAAGGGGAGGAGTATAGGTTGTAACATTTGAAACTATACGAAAGAGGGCGCACAAAGCACCGAGCAAGAAAAAAACGTGGTGCTTATACTATCTCACGACCGCGCAACGTCGCTCCACTCCCACTGTCAGTGCGTTTGGAGTTTTACATACCAAATTTTAACGAAAAACAAAAAACTACTCAACAAAACAAAGGCAAGTACTTACAATGCAAGTTTATGTCATAAACGTTACTACCTCTACATGTGACGAAGGCACACGAAATTCAAGTCGAGCATGTCAGCGATTGGACGCACCAAACTACTTACTTTTAGTTTCAATCACAACTTTTGTTTCGATGTAAATTTCATGTAAAATGATAAATGAGATTAACAAGGGTCTAGTAAAACTAGATAGAGTGATAAGAATATTAGCATACAAATAGAAAGACATTTAGGGGATGGTGGCCATCTAAAGGATATAGATAAACATCTCAATTTGAATATTCTTTAGATACGTTGATTACACAAGAGAAATTTGGTGGTCGGACCAGACAAAAGGTTTCAACGAAAATAATACCGCAGTTGAGAAACGTTGACCTACCAATAGGGCGGGTTATGGGAACCCTATGTTTTCTCTAGATTATTGTCTAAAGCAATATAACCAAGATAAATACAGATTTAACTCTTCATAAGTTTGTGCGCTCGCTCGTTTGCGTCCTTGAGGGTGTCCACATTGGAGTTAGCCTGGATTTAAGGAAAGAGAAGTTAACATTAGAAGTGCTGTTGGAAAAATTTAATTTACCGTAGTTTTATAGTCACAAATTATCCATAAAATTGACCAGCCATTGAATTTGACCATCACTCCACATTGTGGAAAGTACAGAATATTGAAACCGGGCAGTTTTGAAAGGATTTAGGAGGGATTGTTTCAATCAAAACATTACGAATGAATGAAAGAAGCGAAAAGCATACGAAAACAGCACGAATGTCTGCATGACGAACTCCCTGATGCACAAATTACTCTTGGTGAATCTCTAACCCCTCGTATGCTTTAGCACGAATCCGTGCCAGTTCATGTATTGCGTTAGCACGTATCCGTGTTCAAGCTATTGTATTTTTAAGTTAAATTTCATTCTATAGAGTTCAAAGTTGAAACACGTTGACAAACTGAGCCGATGAACTAAAATAGGTAGGTGATTGACCTGTTGAGTCGCCGCAACACAGCAGTAAAAGAATTTCTAGCCCGCTGCATACGAGGGGCTTAGATTAACCTATCGTATGCATTGCATAGACTAGGATATTCGCTTTACTTATGTACCTATATATTTTCGAATTGTAATTTGGCATATATTTAACGGATCACCAAATATAATATAATTAAACGCCAATAAAACTATTTTTATGCCGAAAATAGTAAATGATCACCAAAGTTAGAATACCGTTTTCATGTGATATTATAGCCAAAGATATAACATTGTACTAATCTTATGAAAGGCAATGTTTCCAAACATAATTATCGTGGTTTACCCAAAAATTGGTAAAGAGCGCCAAAACTTAAACTTATTTTTTTCCCAAATGATACCTTCTTGCTATACTATTAAAACATATATGACTTCAAACTAATCATTGTAAATCAAAAACCGGGCAAGAGCGTGTCGGGCACGCACATGAAAGGGTTTCGCAGCTAAATAAATTTCATTTTGCAGTTGACTTCGTACATTTCGTTCTGACAACTGTATAACTACAGAAGTTGGTCGAGTAGTATGAAAATAACTATCAATGATAGGTACCAAGTCCACTATAGTTTTAATTAAAAGTACTTACTTTGAGGTAATGTTTGAAATAGTGATGTGCGTAATCCTCTCATTACGCACATTTTTTTGATATTAAAAAGCATAAACACAGAAAGCATGACCGTCATGAATACTAATATCAAAAAGCATAAGCACAACACAAATAGGCATAATAATCTATTGGATTGGCATCATATCAAAATGTAAATAGTCCTAAAACCGACGTTGACGGAGGTCCGCTTCGCGGATCCCCTATTCTGCGTTGCTTGGGCGCTTTGTGTCAGGATTTCATATAAACCTAACCTAACCTGATGTACCTAAATAATGTTACCTTTTTTTGTTACAATGTATGGTAACAATGAAATTGAGTTTGGAATAATGTGTACTTTGTGGAATATTCGGCCAATTCAAATTAGTTCAACGGAAATCATGCTATTAGCGTGGTAAGTAATTTAATATTATTATGAATAATCAGTCTACTATAATCATTTACTGCACAATTATTTATTTTTTGACATTTTATGGCGTTTATGGTGGTTTATTTTGGTAGAAATAGTGTTAATTTGCTCGCTAAAATTTGGTGATCATTTACTAAATTTGGACAAGAAAACAGTTTAATATTTTTTATTTTTGTTGTTCAGTATCTTTTTTGATAAGAGAGCTTAGGGTATCGATGTAGTTGTTTTTGGTGGTCATTATATTTGTACCCTTTTCATAATGTGTAGATTTTGAAACAAAGGACACTGAAATAGACTATATTTTTCACTTCTTGCATACGAGGGGTACTGAGGAGCAGGATATTGAGTAGTATTTTGATTTTAACCAAGCAACGGAAGGTGGAGTGTTAGCAGACCTCCCACAAGGTGGACTAACAATTTTAATCAAGGTCTTTGATTAGGAATGCTAAAGGGGACGAGCCTTTAAATGTTTGTAATTCTTTGAGGGTCCACCTATCCAGCAGGAGTAACAAATCCTGAATGAGGTTCTTACCTTATCCTTGATGCGCTCGATCTGGTTGTTCTGGTTAGACAGCTCGGAGCCGATATCAAGCGCCATGTTGCGCAAGTTGCCAATGTTGGTGTTGACTTGCACCATGCATTCTTCCATCTCATCTTCTAAGGCATCGTTGGTTATCCTGTAATATTTATTCCATGATCAATTGAAGTTCAGAACCATTATTATGAGGTCGTAGTATCTGTACTTGCTAGTGACATCGTAAACGATTTGTACCGATAATTTTACAGCGCGATACTAAAGCCTAGTTGCTCAACTCATTGTGAAGGCTTTCTAATGGCATGTCTGAAAGTTTATCCTGACTGAGCTCACTATCTATAAGTAATTACAACTAGCACTTATTCTATAAAGCTATTGTGATGCATGTTCGATTGGCTAATCGACCTCATCCGCATCCCACCTAGTAAGTTCGCCTATTTTTTCACATGTGTAAGAAGATACCTAACTAAATATGGGCTTTAACTAATTAGCTAGGCAATAGCTAACCTGCCAATATAGCCAGACTGGGGCCCGCAGCCATTCCGTTCGTCGGTCATGACACGCTGAGGCTGGTTGTTCACCACTTTGCCCTCGTTCTTGCTGTTCCATACGTCGTTGTCTGCTTTCTTTTTGGCTGGACCTCTGAAATTAAGATCACATTTATTGTTAATCAGGCTGTAGTTGTAGCCAGAATCATAGACAAGTTTTAGTATCGAAGCGTAAATTACAAAATATATAACACGATCGACGCCAGTGACACAGCGTCTGTGTCAAAAACACTCTCAATGAAACGCTGCCGGCGTCGAACGTGTTAAGCAAGGTGGTGACAGCTTTGTGAACTGATACGAACGGTCCGAGGCATTCTAGCCCTGGTCTGAGAGGCTCCCAGCTCAGAAGTGGTATTAAACTATAAAAATGACGTTTTCTACTTTGAAAGGGTTGAGACTTGTTGTATATTTGCCTCAGTTGTTATTCAGCTACGCCACGGATACCAAAAGTCTATGGATTCAGTACTCACGTCGTACGATCTTATTGACGTCATTACAATCGTATGCACGTACTGAAGAACTTTATGATAAAGATGAGAATTATACTTCGGAACTCACTTTTTCCACGGCAAAGTACAGAGTCCGCACCATTTTTCCATCTCTTTGAGACTCTTCTCAGCCTGGTGCATATCCTGCTGCACTGTGTTCATCCCCTTCTCGATGTTGTCCAATTGCTCTGTTTTAAGAAACGACAGATTATCTCAATTCCTCATTCATTCAACATATATAGCCTTGCCGGAGTAGAAAAGAGAAGGTTTCATAAAGATCCAGCAAATCATGTCCGATTCTACAGGCCCCATTGGCGTAACTAGGTTATGGATTTGAAGTGGAACCTAATCAATAACATAAGTTCCCTTAAATAATTCTTTGTTGGAGTATCAGGTGGACACAGAAGTGAGAGTTACCCTGCTGATTCTTATGTAAGTAACAAATTGTCAGGCAATAAATAAATCCTTTCGGAGTGGTTTGTACCAACATCGTAGACTCTTGTCTCAGTTGTTTGTATCATATTTGATATAAAGCGTAGGTCACGTAGGCCTACCGAGGTTTAACATCACAGGGTAAAGAATGTCTTGTCTTAACTTATAATGTCCACTTTAATTTAGTGGTTAAGCCACTTTATCTATACTATAGATATTCTGGCCACATCAAACTTCGATGTTGTGAGTGACCATCATTCATTACGATCCATAGTCAAAATGCTGAAGTTTTACTTCGCATCTCAAGGTCCACACGGTTCCCTAGTTACGCCCATGGCATAACAAATGTCAGACAAATAAAATTTATTACACAGTCGTACATAACATACATTCCGGATCTACACACTTAACAAATATACGATACGACACATCGATCAACAATAACATCTCATGCACAGGGCAGCAAAACAAAGTGCACTAGCTTAGTAGTAGTGCGGTCAAGTGCAGAAACCAAGACGCTGTTAATGTACTGGTACGCTTAAGGAGTATTGAGTTTGAGACTGCTCCTTTATACGCGTCTTGGTCCTATACTCAAATCTGGAAGATGCGAAGACTGAGGGAAGCGGCCCTAACATCTGCCGGATTTCGCGCAAGGGAGAAGAAGAAGAGATTGTCTAAGTCAAGCCCATAGATGTCACTGTCAGAATCCATCCTGTCCCCGTCATTGTCAGCCCGCCCTTTGTCAAGTCTGACCATCAGTTCGGAGGCAGATCGCCGCAGCAAGTGGATCATGCCAACGGTCTACATCCAATCATGTGCCAGTTGCAAAGTAAGCTAAGAAACATTTAGGTATCGACCAAAGATGTAAGCCATTCATATGTACACATACACCGTAAAACAAAGAAGAAGGATGCCTACATCTTGGTAAGGATTGAAACTAACGAATTTAAATGCGGAATGCAATACCCTTTTAGTCTCTTCCTCATGCCTCTCTGAGTCAGCTAAACCCTACGATGTTTTACAATGCGATTAATTTAAGTCAATATTTTTTATAGCATGAACAGTATAGTAAAATGATGGTTATTCTTACCTCCTTGGTCGTCTAGAGCGACTAGACATTTTATGCCAGCTTCCTTGCTCTATGCGCAGCGTTAAAAGAAGGTTTATTATCAGTGTTAAGTATCATGTTGATGGTGGTTCAGAATGTTGTTTGAGGGATAAGTATGTTTGATTATTTTGTGTAGTCAAATTGGTAAGGTTGAAGATGACAGGTGTAGCAGATTACCTCTTCGGTGAGTGCCAACAAGCGGCGAGTTGTTTCCAGCGACTGAAACAGTAAAATTCAAATTAGATATAGAGACAGTAAAAAAATAGGGATCATCAAGTTCTGATCTGATTATTCAAACAAGTGAAAATGGACGTTGGAATGTTGTTTTTTTAACGGCAGGACTAGCCGGACCGAAATTGAAATCGATGAGGAAGTTAACGTATACCTACTCAAAGAAAAGGGAAAGAGGTATTACAGAAGGGGGCATAGGGTCTACTCTGATAGATAAGTGATAATTTAGTTTCAGGCTTGCTATAAAGAAAAGTGGAAATGAGAAGAGACAGATAAAGTTCAAGATTAGAACCCATTTTGACCAGGTAAAGGCAAAAGTAGATGTTGTGTCGGATCAGGAAACCAAATAGTTGGCAGGTGGTTTGCGTAAGAAGAAAGTATTTTGTGTCATGCTATCTGATGCAATCATTATGAATTATGTATGACATAGAACAATCAAATTCCTTAACCAAACAATCTCCAGGAATATTTATCTCAATGATGACAAGCTACTGATAGGTATTTTTACATTTTTAACGATATTTTTCAGGCAGTTATATTAGCGCCGTTTTAGTTTCTTTCTAGAGTTTTTGAAGTAGTAGAACTGTAGTAAAGTCCACAGCGCAAAAAGAGTTTCTTTATTCTAAGGCAAAGTTTCGTGGAGGAAAAACGCCTTTCATTCAAGTCTTGGCAACCCTCCAACCGTAAGACTCATAAAAACAAACAAACAAGTCTACGGGGAATCGTTAGAAGCACCGTCTAAATGTTGAATGATTTTTATGAAAACAGCTGAAATCTGATCCTTGCAAATGGTTTTCCCTTTGCTTCAGATTTTTTGGATAAAGCCAGAGGTTAGCGAATGCCAGTCTAACCAAGCAAATACATTTCGATTTGTCTTACCTAGAGTTCTTTGAACTATGGGTCGCAATCCTCTTTATGTTCTTTCAAATATCTACACTGATTCTTTGAATGGATGTTGACTAAAATAAATGAACGGAGGCGCTGATGGTTCTATTTGCTTTAAAGACGTTTGGCTTCATTTTCCTTTGTTTGGCTAAGGGTGAATACAAAATTAATGGTTGTATCTAAGGCAAAGGCAGCTGTCAATAGGATCCATTAAGATAGGGATCTTTGTTGATCCGTTTATTCTGGTTTGAATTTGCATTCCGCAAGCTTATTTTCAACACGTGACGTCGTTGTATATTCGAAATGATAGTTGAGTGAGTTTCAGAGATAAAAACAAAAGTTAATTGATTCTTTTGTGTAACGACAATTAGGTACCCATACATTTTGTATAGGTAATTTTCGTTACACAAAAGACGCGATCGTGATTTTGTTTTTATTAACCCTTAATTTATGTTCATTTTTTTTGAAACTCACTCAGATTCTATTTCAGTCTATTTTTAAAGATATAAAAAAATAGGTTTCAAAAAACTTCATCAGATAGATACATACAATACATACATATCGTCACGCCTCTTACCAACAGGGGTAGGCAGAGACTACTTTGTTCCACTCGCTACGATCCTAACGTACCGTTATGCCTATTATGGCTATTAATAAGACTTTGTCAGAATGCAAAGTTTTGATTTTCAGAGATTTGAAGCATTCCGATTTTCATATTCATGTACTTACCTAGTTTGTAAGTGTTTGTGTAACGTATCATTGGCATTTCAATCGAAAACTATTCGAAACCCATTTAGTCGCTATTGACTGTACTCGTTGTAACGTAAATACGGTTTCCCATGCCAACTCAACGTAATGGTACTGGCAATCCAATTCGGGCAGGTAATTCGCGGAATCAATTTAAAGTTTATGATTTTGACGTAAACATGTTTATTTTACTATGCGCAATGCTACAAGGTCTATTCGATTAAGGCTGAATTCGCTCAAACGAAAATAAAATTTAGTCTCGGAATAAATTACTAAGTATTCACTCACAAGTAAATAGGTACCTACTTTGTGATCTCACTACTGAAGCACACTAAAGCAGGGGTTCCCAAACTGTGCGCCGCGGCGCCCTGGGGCGCCGCAGAAGATATTGAGGGACGCCTCGAAACCATTTTCATTATTTTACTCATACATATTTTAATTTTTATTCCTCTCAACCTAAATACTACCATTATCTGAGCCTATTTGTTCTGTATCTTTTTCAAATAGTTACACTGGGTAGGGCGCCGGGACAGAATTCTAAACTTGTGGGTGCGCCGCGGGCTGAAAAAGATTGGGAACCCCTGCACTAAAGCATCGTTACGGTCCATTTATATCTACAGACATTGAGCCTGCAAGACACGTGAAGTAGCAGACAAAATACCTACTATTATTTTATACAGTGTCTACCCCATTTGGGAACACAGGCGTGATTGTATGTATGTATGTATGTGTGTCTATTAACGTATTTATATATATCGTTAGTTAAGTTATACAATAATAGACATTGGACGTTATAGACGTCACGTGACAGACGAAATAATGATTTTAGGTTTAAACCTAGATGGTAGAGGTATACTAGTAACAGGTTGCTAGCTTGTCGCCTGAAGTATACCTAAACCATTCAGTCGCCTCTTACGACTACCACGGAAGAAATGGATAGGTGCATCTAACCTTATTCGCAACATCGCGAGACTGCGCCTGAATCTGCTCGAGCTCGGTGCCCTGATGCTCAACGGCCGCCATTCTGTAAAAAAAGAGAGTTAAATTCCAATGAATGAAAATAATGACAATATCAAGTTGTAGGCTTAGCACAGCAACACGTGCGAGACGACACGCACGCGGGATAGACTACCTGTCACTTTCTGACGTCTCTAAGCAGTGGCGTAGCTAGGTAACCAAGGGCCCTGGGGCAAATAAAAAGATGGGGCCCCACACCTATGAAAACTGATTACTGTGGCGTAGCTAGGATAGGTAGCACCCCCCTCCCTCCTAGAATTCGATAGAAACGGTGCGAGGGCCCCCTGAGCTTGAGGGCCCCGGGGCACTGGCCCGCCTAGCTCCTTGGTAGCTAAGCCACTGTTTCTAAGTCAATTTAGACAGTGACAGGTATATTCTATCTCGCGCGCATCTTTAGTCTTGCTGTGCTAAGGCGGCTGGATCAACACGGTGAGCCGCGAGTCGAGGCGCGCGTGAGATAAACTATACCTGTCACTGCCTAGTTAATCTGTACTAATGTTATAAAGCTGAAGAGTTTGTTTGTTTATTTGAACGCGCTAATCTCAGGAACTACTTGGTAAGAATTGAAAAAATATTTTTGTGTTGGATAGACCATCTATCGAAGAAGGCTTTAGGCTAATATAACATCACGCTGCGACTAATGGAAGCGAAGAAACATAGGAAATTGTGGAAAAAAAAAACGGGGAAAATTAGTAATAATTATATGCATAATAATCCAGTCTATTATGTCCCACAGCCGGGCATAGGCCTTAGGTTATAGTTAGACTACAGGGTGACCTCTAAGACGT
>BHDV01030387.1:352557-366833 GCA_005406045.1 Adoxophyes honmai
TTTATTCATAAAAACACAGATTAACATTAAATGAAATTATGCTACGGAGTGTCACGCAAAACTGCCTTGCTCGTGGAATGGCCCAAATGAACTAAATTAAAATAAATGTATAAATTTAAATAGTATTTAATTTAAATCCTATAAATATGACAACTTCTTGTCTTCGTACCTTTTAATTCTGTGATCCGAACTGTATTGTTTTTTGGCGTTCAGTACAGAATATTGTATTATACGAGTACCTACCTTGAATTGCTAATTTAAGTGGCGACGCGGCCAGTGTGATGGGTACTTTAGCACCAGGGGCAACTCGCGGGAACCTCTTCGATTAAGATACTCGTAAGCTAGAGCTACGAGCATGGTATGTCTTAACAGTCGCATACTTATATGTAGCTGTAGCTACCTATCGTCTCCGTTCTACCTTCTTCCATAAACGTCATGAACAGTCAAAGTGCTCTACCTTGCGCTACGAAATTTCGATGATCGGTTGCATAAATACAACTTCCAACTCTGTGGACTTCGGTCCTCAAGCACAACATCTGGCTGAAGAGAGATTTCTCTGTTGGGTCTTTCAAACAAGTTAAGTTATTATTTGCTGAACAAATAGTATGACAGGTGGGTTGTGGGATAGAGGACAATGTGGATCTGCATTTAGGTCCGTACAGAGTGCAAAGGATCTCCTTGAATACTTACATTTAGCGAAGTGACGCTACCGCTATTTTCAAAGTTTCAATTCTGAGCGGCATTTTCATTTAATTTTTTTTTGGCAGAGCATTTAGGCAGACTTAGGTCGCTCAAATGAAACGGCACATGCGTAAAATTCTTAGCCTACTAATTCAGTCTAAGTTTTCTTGTCATATGTGACAGTTTTTTGCCAAATGAGTCACAATTTTTAAATTGGTCAATACATGCACCAGATTGTTTTTATTGACTGATGATTTGTTATCTGGAAATTACGATTTCGATTTCGATTTCGTGTGGATAATCGTGTCTGAACATTGTATTACTGAGTTGGTATGTAGCAAAGATTTACATAGTTAATGTAATATTAATACCTATTGTAGAGTGTTGTGGAATTGACTCTATGTTGTTCTCATGCAAGTTGCAAGTGATTACATGTTTTGTTTTAATCTATAACAGTTATTGCATACGTTCTCATGGAAAATAAAATAGAAGAAAAAACATCTTTGCGTTTCTTTACAATAAAATCGAGCTCCAGCTAATTTTAAGCTCCTTTGTTTCGAAATATATAAAAACTACCTCGATAATCATGCTTTGGGTACATCGCCGGCTTTGTTTCTTAACATTCGATATTATACCTTGAGTTCTGTACTGGAAGGTCTAATTTCATGCTGAATACGAAACATAGCGAATATGTAAATTACTTCTAGCGGGCCAGAAAGGTCAAGGTAGAATTAGCACGAAACCTCAACTAGGGCACATATCGATCTAATCCCAAACAAAAAGACTATTTAACACACTAATTAAAAATAATTCAGTCCTTGGAACATCATCTTAAAAGACTTCAACGCAGAGTTATAATAAAATATGCACGGAAATTACTTACTTGGTTCACAAAGCGTCGATTGCTTCTTGTTTTTGGTGACGTGGCTCCACGCTCGTTCTTTAGATAGATTTTCACTTATTCCCGTGATGAGCACAACAATGAACTTAGTGTCAATCGGACCCGCCGCCCGTTTTACCGCAGTACGGCGCAGTTAAACTCTAGCCACCTACTACGGATAGAACTGTCCGAACCATGCGCATTGATCGCCTGCCCGGATGCCATGCGCAATGAATTAGAGCCAACTGTGGCCGGGCACCTTGGAACAGACGAAAGACGAGAGAATCTGGCAGCAAGGAGGAATTCGAGACACATAGAATCCTAGAAGTCGCTAAACTGGACCAATTTTGTTAGGTACACGCAATAACTCTTACTGAACACATGCAGGGATCTTCTACCGATTGTTTACGGACTTAGTTAGGTACTTTGGCGTTTTGGCGCAGTTTTATTTGTACATATTTTTTGTCTTGCCACGACCTACTGATTAATGGCACCTAATCGCGATCGACCGGATTCCCACCCCCGAGTTAGTTTACCTATGTCCCGATACTTCGATCCGTACAAGATTAAGTAGGTATGGCATTATTTGCTGTCTATAGAAATAGATCTAAATGAAAGAATGCTATAATACGCCATGCCGTGTGGTGTTGGGTTTAGAAAGACACTTCTCCATTTCTTCCGTGGATATCGTAAGAGACTAAAGAACTAGGTTAAGGTATGTTTTAGACGACAGGCTAGCAACCTGTCACTATTATACCTCCTTGCATAAATCTTTAAAAATATGCCATAAGCGGACACGAAACGTGAAATAGTCGTAGTTTTGTCTATGTAGCTTTTCGTGTGCTCTGTCTACTCCGTTTGGGAATTCAGGCGTGATGTACCTAAGTGTTGCCAACGGTTAGACGAGCTCCCCACCAGATTTTTTTCCAAAACCACCAGAAAACCACTAAACTGATCAAAATCTGGAAACCACTAAATTACCCACTAAAATATTTTCATCGATTACAGAATTTTTATCATAATAATCAGTAATGGTCTGTCTGCCAGCACAAAAAAATTACTGAATGAAAAAATGTGTAAGTAATTGTTAGATAAAAATCCTCCGATAAAATCCACAAAAAAAAACCACCAGCCACTAAATGCAATTTTACACCACTAACTGGGGTGCCAAAACGACTAGATTTAGTGGTAAATCCACTAAGTTGGCAACACTGGATCCTATCCATGTAATTGAACGCTATTGCAGTTAAACGGGACCCTATTACTAAGACTTCACTGTCCGTCTGTCCGTCTGTGTGTTCGTCTGTCACCAGGCTCACTCAAGTTGCAATTTTCGCAGATGATGTATTTCTGTTATAAAAACAAGTAGTAAAAGCAAATTAATAATAATTAGAGGGGCTCCTAAAGAAACCCGCGATCGTTTCGCCGTTTTAGTGGTCACCATTCTGCGAGCTGTATCTCAAGAACTGTCATAGCTAGGCAGTTGAAATTTTCACAGATTATGTGTTTATATTGTCACTACAACAACAAATAATAAAAACAAAATACTTATTAATAAGGGGCTCCCATACAACAACCGTGTTTTTATGTAGTTTTTGATACGGAACCCTTCGAGCGTGAGTCTGACTCGCACTTGGCTAGTTCTATTTACACAAGGATAGTTTTTTCTAAAGCACTAAGAAACTAACTACAAAGTTTCAGCCAGCAAAACTTTTATATTTTGTTCGCGTGTCGTTGTTCATTGTTTCTATTATTTATGTATCATAGCATAGTAGTATAAATACCGCTTTTTGTGCAGGACAAAGAATTAAGTAACATTAATTCTGCTAGTGACATAACGGTTTATATTGAAAACAAGTAAAATAGACCAAGTTAATATTTGACATACATACATACATAGATACATATTTTCACGCCTGTATTCCCAAGAGGGGAAGGCAGAGCACACGAATTCAAAAATCCAATGCCACGTTTAGCAATTTCAGGGTAACCAGATGGTTAAACGTGATATTGCAGTGACAGGTTGCTAGCCCATGGCCCACAATACACTAACCCTTTCCCAGAGTAGACTCTTACGACACCCACGGGAAGAAAGGGGGAGGTGCTATTCTAACCCGGCACCACACAGTAATATTAATATTTAACTCACGAGATTTTGAACAAGAGACAGTGTTTTTAATTTTTCCCTACTCAACAACAGATGGCGCTGCTAAAAAGGAATTAGAGTCTTATCTTGTTTCATGAAGGCTCATTTTAGACTAGCTGTGCTCGCATTAATCCACGTGAAATAGTGGCTTTGTGTAGCATTTTTAATCATTTGAGCTCTAATTTTTTCAGTGTTTTACTGCAAAGAGATATTTAAAGTATTTATGTAAGTATATCTAATCAACAACAGCCTAAATAATAAATTTCAAGCTTCTAGCTTTAAAATGGACGATACTTACATATAAACTTTCATCCCCCTTTTCAATCCCTCTCATTTCAGTCATCTCTTACAGGAACAGTCAAATATAGAATGAATAAATATGAATATGAATATGAATATAAATAATTTTCAAATTATGCCGAATTTACATAGGACATATTTATACGTCTTGAAATGTTTAGTCCTTATGTAAGTTCCTATGTGGTGCCGAGTTAGAATAACACCTATCCATTTATTCCGTGGGTGTCGTAAGAGGCGACTAGGGAAATAGTTGGAGGTATTCTGTCGGCAACAGGCTAGCAGCCTGTCACTAATACACCCATTCCATCTATTTTGAAACCTAAAATTGTGTTAGGAGTGGCTTAGAAACGTGAAATAGGCTTGGCTTTGTCTAAGTCACATTTCGTCTGCTCTGCCTGGATGTACATTATGTAAGTTTAGCACGTAGTGTGCTATTCCTCAGGTAAGCTTCAACTGCAAATAGCGTACTTTGAACCGATAAAAGTAAAGATAGATAGCGATTGAAAATTAAAAAATATATTGTAGACGCTAGTAAACAAAGATAAATACGTTTTTGTTGGCTGCGATAAAGCACCAGACGGACAGATGGTTTTTTTTTAGGCATCCTGTGTCTTACTACTCAAGCTACTTCTGTCTTACTGCTCGGTAAAGAGTTGCTGGTCAGGCTAAAGTAATACTAGTAAGGGAGGTCCACTCAGCAGTTTAGGTTAGGTTAGGTTAGGTTAGGCGAGTCCTCGTGAAAGGTCTACGGCAAACTACTAACGGTAGAAAGAGACAGCAAGATTTTTATCCTTAGACTTGTTCGGGAGTGGACCTTCAGGACGTAGTACTCTATTTTGTGCTACATACATACATAACGTCACGCCTATGTTCCCAAAAGGGGTAGGCAGCACATGAAACATGACATAGACAAAACCATTGTTATGACTATGTCACGCTTCGCAGCCACTTCTAGCATAGTTTTAGGTTTGCAAAGATGGAAGAGGTAGAATAGTGACAGGTTGTTAGCCTGACATCCACGGAAGAAATGGAGTGGTGTTATTCTATCCCGACTCCACACGGCAATTTTACACACGGCTATTTTGTTCTACTGGTAGTAATTAGGGGTGTATCATTTGTACGACCAGTTGAACTAACGTAGTACTACTGCCTCAAAGGACATTGAACCCAATTGCATTTGCCGACGTTGTCATACAATTTTATATACGAGTAGCAACGGAGGCCTACGATAAGGTTATACTATAAAGTTTGCACATCAGTCTTCACGGCGAACATCGATTTTGTAGAGCATTGTCTCTTTCCTAAGACCGATGTGCATACTTTTTGGTAAGATAGAAATTTCAAAAGTATTGATGAAAAAAAGTTGCCTAACAAGACCTCAAACAATATAGGTACATGACTGTTTTTCCACGGCTTGGGTAAAAAATCGATGTAATCGCAATAGCTATCGATACATTTAAGAATCATCGATACGATATTATATCGATGTATCTTGTCTATTTGCTTCTCTCTATTTTCTTCCAAACGTAACCATCTTAATGTAGTTTATACCCATCTCAAGTTGAATGACCCTTGTTTTAGAACAAGGGCTATACTTAGAATCTGAATACAAATATCAGCTCAATCGTTGTTGTCACGCGAAGGCCGTACGAGTAGGTACTTTTAGCTAAGTGTATCGAGGCTCAAAGTATGGTAAAATATTTATCGTATAAATCTACTTTATTCACAAAGTAAAAATACTCACTCAGAGTCACACTTTTTACGATACCTACCTAGTGTCAAATTTCTGAAGAGAAAAATAAACTGCGTAAGCTTTAGAGCTATGGAGTAGTATAAAGTAGGTAGATGAACACAAAGTAAAACAAAGGTTAAATTTATTAAAGTGTACAGTTAATTATCTTGCTGTTTGTACTTATTATTGACTGGTAGTAGAAATTCTTAACCAGTCAAGAATAAGCCGGAGGGATCGGGATAGAATAACACCTCTCTATTTCTTCCGTGTATGTCGTAAGAGGCGGCTAAGGAAATAGGTTGATGTATGTTTTAGTTAGGCGATAGGTTAGTCCTGTCTCTATATGTTGGTAAGGCGTCACCGGTAGAATCCTCGGGATCAAGTGGCGGCCCCTAACCCGGCAGGCCGACAACGCAGGACTGGTTTTAATGGGTATGTTCCCCCCTCCCCTTCCAATCGGGAAGAGGAAGAAGTAAAGAGTCCCACATAATCCCGGGCACCTCCCCCCAAGCCCGGACGTATGCTAGAAGTGAGTTTAGGTTTAGAGTGTTTAGACTATGTAGCATTGCCTGTAGGAGTATGGACAGAACCCTACCCTAATTGGGAATACTGACGTAATGTATGTATGTCCAAAATACCAATACTGATCGGCGTTTCCCAGTAGTGACTTTCCGTCTCTAAGAAATTCAATAAATTTGTGCTAGTACTTTGTAAGTAACGGTAATAAAATAACAATTATCGTTTATCTACGTCGTTAAGTCGTTTAACGGATTATTACGCTTTTATCAATTGATAATGTCAAGTAGGCTTTCTATTTTCCATTTATATCAGGTTTTTCCTAACGTCCGTGAGACTTACAAGCACTAATTGTTGATTTCTATTTGCATTACTTTTTCCTGTAAGTTAAAGACATGATTGGGATATATCATATACAGTGTTAAACACCTATTAGCCAAACAATTTGTCAAACTGAAGATACTTTTAAGATGTTAACCATAAAAAGCGATATTTATTACTGCACATGATTATTTCATAATATCTACTTACTTAAATGAAATAAGAAATGCTTATAAAATAATTAGATTAAATAATATATCATAATATACAGGATGTTTTTGTTGTATTCCGTTGACTAATATAGTTAGTTTCTTTAATTCGTCTGTATGTTGTTATTCTTCGCTGTCAGTTTTTATATCGATACATATTTTTTGAAGTAAAATGTTTGCGTTATAAAAAAATAAACTAAGTAGGCACTTCCACGAATCTTTCTAGAATTGTTTATCTATATCGAATTAAAAATAATGCAATGTAGAGTATGTTGATTATGCAGCATTTTCCACCGCGTGCATTCCGAGGTCATGCTCAGTTGGTTTCGTTGGGAAAATCCAGAATAAACATTTTCTAGCAGGAAAACTAGACGAAATGTTCAACCCAATATAGAAAATTCAAATCCGTGGCTACTTCACTTTATTTTTTTTTAATAGTGACACTTTGCTAGCCTGTGGTCTGCTGTACAACTTTAACTATTTCCTTACGACATCCATGAAGATAATAACATGGAGAAGTATACCTAATTCTAAATCCAACTCCACACGAGATAAATAAATATATTTAAAACATACACATCACGCCTGTATTCACAAACGAGGTAGGTAGAGAACACGAATCGCTACACAGACAAAACCATGACTTTTCACGTTTCCTAACCACTTCCAGCATGTTTAGGTTTTAAGTTAAGAGAGGTACAGTCACGAACCGGAATTGTTGAGCCACTTGCCACTGTTCGCATTTTAGACGTGTAATCAATGACCGATGTGACAGACTAGATGTCAGCTATTGGATTAGTATTTCACGACCAAGTTACAAACATAGGTAAGTGGCTCAAAAATCCCTGTTCGTGATGGTACAACAGTGACAGGTTGCTAGTCTATCGCCTAACATATACCTGAACCTATTTCCTTAGTCGCCTCTTACGACATTCACGGAACAAATGGAGAGGAGTTATTCTTAACCCAACGGCACACGGCAAACAAATTGATATAGCAAACAATTTCTACAGTATCCCGTCACGCCATATCTCGCCTCAAAAGCCATATCGGAACATATCAATTAGTTATCGCCGCCGCCATATATCATGCAGCTATATATTTATATCATGCAGTTATATAAGCCCGGCTGAAGGTAACGGCCGTTACTCGTGTAACGTCGTTATCGTTATCAATGTTCTACGTTAAAAGAATAACGATTAAATCTAATCCCCTCCACTTGATATGAAACAAAAACAAGTTTAAAGTATGCTTTATTACGTCGGAATAGAGACCTTAGGAATAACGTGACGACTGTATAGAGTAGATATGAGATATGAAAATGTGTTTTATCAAACTTAAATAGAATTTGTATGTACTGAGACAAAGGAACGTTATCGGACGGATATTCAAATTGGCAAATTATATTTGAAATGTACCAAGGTTCCATGTGAGATTTATTGTCGCATTACGTACAAAGTATTTTATTGTTTTATTGTTTTTTTTATTCCAATGGCATTATAATCATAGTTTTTAGCTGGCTGTAGTAATCTTTACTACAGGTTATAGTAATATTAAATTGGTTGATTAGATATAATAGAATTAGGTGTTTTGTTTAAAGTTGAATTTAGACCCAATACAATTTAAATTTTATAGCTATAACAATTTTGATTAGTATATTATGTATATCCATAGATAATTGGTTCATTCAGTATATTCACAACCTGCGAAGACAGTTTACAAAGTTTACAGGGGATACACCTTGCCATTTTCATTTCTTGCCTGGATGTCATAAGTATGAGGCGGCTAAGGACATACTTAGGTGCATTTTTGGTGATAGACTTTACCTTTTTATCTTTGACTATTATAGCTACTTACTTCTTAAATTAAACCTATAAACTATGCTGGAAGTGGCTGCGAATCGTGAAATACGTAGAAATGTGCAACATTGCCTATATATGATGGAACCTTGCCTGATTTGAAAAACTGCTATTATTTACCAAACAGTTATGTATTTTTATGATTGGGTAAACGGTATTTCTCCTTTTAGGGTGACCGCACCAGTAATGGACATAGAACCAGTAATGGACAATGACTCTTATTTACTACCCACTAAGGAAATGTCATTTGTTTTACAACAATCAATTCACAACTCTATGGTCTTTAAATTATGAATGAAGTGTCCATCACTGGTGCTTGTCAGCTTAAACCGTCCATAACTGGTGCCGTCACCCTACCCAATCATAAAAATATATAGCCGTTTCGTAAAATATAATAGCAGTTTTTCAAATCAGGCAAAGTTGCATCATATAGGCAATGTTGCACATTTCTACGGTAGTCATGATTTTGTCTATAGCGTGCCCTACCATGTATTGAAACTGGAAAAATAACGCGATTCCTCCATTCGTAGAAATACTTTCAGAATTCTGGGGATTTTTTTAAATTAGCAATGCCATTGACACGTATCGGCAAATCTACCTATTACAGATAATGTCTAACCTGCCTTTAACATCTAAGCTACTTGGTAAATAAATAGCAACATGGTAACACTTCTGTAAAGTTTGTACACGCATGTAAAACACTGATTAAGCATCTGCTATGAAAATGTCTTCAGGGAAAGAACCTGAAACTGGGGAAAGACTTCCCCAGTATAATAGATAAGACTATCTGTTTATGTTCTTAGCCAAAGCAATATCCTTTTATGCTTGGAAGGTTTATTCATCACGAAGCAAACATAGTGAGTGTACTTTTAACTTTGAGGTAATCATTTCTAGTAAGACTTTGAGTGCCGGTTTAAACACTGCCAGCTCCCTGGGTGACAAGATTTCTATGGCTCCCTGTAATAGCATACAAATATTCTAACCCGGCACCACACGGGTTTCAGGAGTTACTATAAATTATGTGCTTTTATAATGTATATGATATTTAATGTTTCATGTTACTTTCTCACTCTAATTGTATTCACGTCGATTAAAAAATCCGGTCAGTTATGGATTAACAGACAGTGCAGTCTTACGTGGCATCCCAATATTCAATCTGGCGGCGGTTTGGCTTTGGAGATAGAAAGATGACATAATGTCCATTTCAAACCTACCTATCTCTAGTAAGTTTAAAATACTCCAATGACTCTACATTGGTACCGGTTAGTATCAAGGTGCAGGCCCCTCTTCTCCACTGGGCACTATGGGCACGTGCCCAGGGCCCCGCGATCGAATGGGGCCCCCTAGTTCCTGCCAGATTACCAAATGATAACTACAGGGGCCCCATGATCCTAATGTGCCCAGGGCCTCAAATAGTGTAAAGATGGTACTGTCCAGGTGCCGTTGGCGCCTTTTGAATAATTCCTAGAAACCGATCCCCACGTGGGGCAACAAAAATTCCTCACAGACGAGGAAAATGTTTTCCTGGCAACACCAGCCAGGAATCTGTTCTTTCTCTCCCAAGGTCCCCGTTATCGAGTCAAGCCGTTACTGTCAGTCCTCGCCGTTTATCTCGAGATAGCACTTGAGATCGCTATCACACCGTAGTCGTTAGTTCCTGAAGCTAGAACAAAGAATGTTATACGAAATGTTGATTGATTGGTATAATTATGAATTTATAATCTCGCACACCGAGGCCACGAGGTTTAGATGTGATAAGTGGTAATAATAATACCTACATGGATTAGAGGCTTTTTAGTTTACAGGGTGTGCAAAATTGTAGATCTACAGATCATAATTCTCATCAGTTCGCGATTGGAAAACAGTTAGACGTATTTTCTTAAATACGTCTAACTGTTTTCCAATCGCGAACTGATGAGAATTATGATCTGTAGATCTACAATTTTGCACACCCTGTAAACTGGCATCTAAATATAGATTAGGTACTAGCTTTCCGCCTGCGGCTTCGTCCGCTTGGAATTCGTATAAAGCACAACTATAGAAAACTTCTCATTTCCACGGAAAAATCTAAGAAGCGCCATGTAACGCTGGATACGATAAGTTATTAAACCAAAACTGAGTGGTACACTATATCCAGAGCCATCTCCAATCCATCCATCAAGAAAACTATTTTTTTTTCCCTTGGGAATATCATTTTTACCGGAATAAAAAGTACCTATCCTATTATTTAATCCAGACTTCTAACTGTACGTCTGCAAAATTTCAAAGCAATCGGTTCAGTAGTTACGGCATGAAAGCGGAACAAACAAACAAACAAACTCACTTTCCGATTTATAATATTAGTAAGGACTAGTAAGGGTGAAGTTACATCTATCAGCATCGAATCGCATTTTGCCATACAAAAACGCGCTGTGTATGGATATCCGTCAGCATCAATTCACCCTTCAGCATCGATTCAGCTTCAGCATTAAATGTTTAAAAGTGTAACTATCCACTTCTCATGCTGAAGAATGCTTAATCAAGTTGAAGCATGAGAACGGCTGCTTAAAGCGTGAAATTAGATGCTTTCGGATGAGAATAGCTGCTTACGCATGCGACAGGACGCTTGCGATTGATAACGGCTGCTTAAGAAAGAGAGGCAGGAAGCTTACGAATGAGAAAGCCTGCTTACGCAGAGAAAAGGAGGAAGAGTGCGAATGGGCGGCCGAACGCGTCATTAATGTCATTATCACAACGTGTTCATCTATCAAAGTGCACAAATTTGTTTACTTCCAATAATTTCAATAATTACCTATATTTCATCAATATAGACGAGGAAAAATTTAAATTAACATTTCATTTGTGGCGTCGTGATTGCAGATAGCATGCGGCAGCATACGATAGCATGCGGCAGCATATAAAAGTACGCGATAGAATACTTAAAGCAGATAAAAATATGCTATAACAGCTGAACGCATGCGATGCGTACTATAGTGAGTTTAAAATCATCCAGCTAAATGCGATTCGATGCTGATAAATGTAACTTCACCCTAAGGATGAATCATCCAATGATTTTCTAGGTAGAGGAATAAGAAATGCTGAATAATGCAGTATTATGGTTGCCGAGACAGATTGGCAGCAATACTTACCACAGAAAGTAATCACATTTTAAGTCCAATCAAATCTGAAATAAGTAGCTACCATATATAACATTGTAATCGATATGAGTAAGAGAAAATCCGCCGACAGGGAGATTACATCTCATAATTAGCGTAGGTCGGAATTAATAAGTAATCAATCAACATAAAGGCTTAAAATGTCTAGAGATTCCTAATAAGAAATTAAAGCGAACACGTGGTAATAGGGATATACCATCTTTCAATAGAAGTTGGCAATGGTGTCAATAAAGTATATTTGGGTAAATATTTGGGCGTTTGAACCGCTGTCATTATTCTCAACCCTTTTTTTATTAGATTTATTTAGAAATTGGTATAATAAGTGAGCCATTTAGCGTCTGTGTCTTGCAAATAGGTACACACTAGACTATTATATACACATTTCCAACAGTATGTGTTAAAAAAGTGTTGAGAAAAATGACAGCGGTTCAAACGCCCGAATATTTACCCATTAAGGGCGGCCACATACATTCGGAATTTTTCCGTTCGAAATCCCGAATCGGAAAATCGAACGCAGTCAATCCATACAAAATCTATGGACCGCCACACACATTCGCAAGCTTTCCGTTCGGAATTCCGAACGGAATTTTTCCGAATGTGTGTGGCGGTCCATTGATTTTGTATGGATTGACTGCGTTCGGAAAGTCTGATTCGGGATTCCGAACGGAAAAATTCCGAATGTATGTGACCGGCCTTATTAAGGGTTCTGTAGCGACCCTAGTGCCACCTATCGTCGAGTAGTACAACTTTTTTGACCAACGTCATCTACGTCATCATAAGCTGTCAAAAGCTGTTCATCGCGCTAACAATAATATTTCAAAGATCGGTTGCATTAATACAGCTTTCAATGTTTTCTTTGTGGACTTCGGTCGCCATAACATCTGCCTGCAGTAGGGTTGCCAGGTCGGCAATCCTAATAGCCGGCCAGACCAGCCAGTTTGGCCGGACATTTGGGTATAAAGGCCGGACAGGGGTGCAGGTGACGGGCGGCACTTCGGCCTGTGTGAGCGACCGACTGACTCGTCAGCTGCGCTCTGCCACGCTCGGGGCTGTTCGCTCGTTTGCGAAATGGAAAAGCCAAACATAAGCCGGACACCGTTTATTTAGTCCGGACACGCCACTAAAAAGCCTAGCTATGTTCTAGTGGAAAGGAAAAGGGGAGGCTTTTGCCCAGCTGTGGGACACTTTACAAGCTATATAAAAAAAATGTCCAGCTTTATCCGGACGCCTGGGAACGCTAGCCTGGAGAGAAGACATCTCTTTATTGGAGTCTTTCCCACAGTACCGAGTTTTCGTTTCACACGGTTACTTACCAATCGGGAATTCCCTCGCACGTCATTTGCCGACGTCAACATTACGTTTTGTAAGCAGCCAGGAAAACTACGGCCAGCATGCGAAAGGTGCATTGTCCGACTTCTTTATACATTGCGTGTTGTGCATTACTGTACAGGCCAGGAAGTGCTCAAACTCGCGATGAAAAAAAAGTAGTGTTTTATTACATACATCACGCCTGAATTCCCAAACGGGGTAGTATAGGCAGAGCACACAAAACGCTATGTAGTCATAGCTATAACTATTTGAAGTTTCGTAGCTACTTGTAGGATATTTTCTAAGTTTCAAGTTAAGGGGCAGCGCAGACGACAGACTTTTTGTGCGGTCGAGTCTGCGGCGCACAAAACGTATGCGTGGATTATACATTCCACGCATAGGTTTTGTGCGCCGGACTTTTTGCACGTCGTGTGCGTTACTGCATAATATAATTCCATAGGTCCTATTTTCATAGAGTAAAAAGTCCGTCACGGATAGTCTGTCATCTGCGCTGGGCCTAAGAGACCAGGTACACTAATGACAGGTTAAAATATACCGTGAACCGGTTTCGTCAGTCGTCTATTACGACATCTACATAAAAATGGAGAGGTGTTGTTTTAAATCCGACACACGGTGTTATTACAAAGTTTCAAAATAACTATGAACTATTGAAAAATCTGGTAAGACGGAAAATAACTTTTCGGTTCGATATCTAGGGTAGGCAGAAAAGTGTAAAAGTAATTTTGTGTTTTTTTTTTTTGCGGAAACTCAATAATGTTGGGTGCGCAATGTACAGTCAAATTAGTCACCACATCGTAATTTGTATAGTCGCGGTGAATAATTTTTCTTGTCACGTACTGGGCCGGATTGGTTGAATGGGGACCCGTTTACTGATTTTTATTGTTTTTCCTTTAACACTTTAAAATGACTTACCTACTTCAAGTGACGCAAAATAGGTTGAGTAGTAATTGCGTAGGCAGTTATTGTGAATGGAGAAGCTAGGGATGAGAAAGGGGTTCAGTGTTTTTTAGGCTAAGTAAATATATTGTTGTTGTTGTAATACAATTCATAATTGAATGTAATTTTGTTTTAAACATAATAATTTGTAGCTCTAATCTCGGTTCAAATTAGGTAGGCACTATAGTCAGAATGTTGATAATATTAAAATC
>BHDV01030387.1:366871-385761 GCA_005406045.1 Adoxophyes honmai
TACAACAATCGTGATTTTTTTTTGTGTCCGACTCGCACTTGGCCGATTTTTTTTCGTCAACCATCCCCAATACTAAATCTTGGCTACGCCCGTGATAAAATGTTTCTGAAAGGATATTTCACCTTTATACTTTGCCCTTGCCGTTGCCGTTACGTTACGCGTTTTACTGTTGCCGTTGCCTATTTCTAGCAGAAGACTTTCTGTCTTTCTGCCGGTTTCAAATAAAGTTTTTGGAAGCATGTTTCGCTACAGCGTGTCCCATTTACAACAAATACAATATCAGCTTATTATTTTACCAAATGTAAATTCTAATCTATAAAAAATGCAATACAACCTTGAACGTAGGCTGAAATCTAACAATCATATCTGACCACGTAGGTTGTTATGAGTAGAATGCTATAATTAAACTCATAATGTAATGAAAAACACACTTTATCTCTACAAAAGATAACCTAAATGTAAATTTTACGGACTTCGATTTGACTTAGCTCGTTGTTTTCCTACAGTAATTTGCACCATCAACAGTTCCTTGTTAATTTGGCTTGTTTCTGTAGGGCTCAGTAGTCAAAATCTAAACAGACAGCTAAAGGGTAGATTTTGGATAAAGAGTCCCTGAAAAGTAAACTTTAGTACGTACCTATAGGTCGCGCGGGCAGTTAAGATCGCTCGGAAAAAGTAGATTAGAAGAGGGTATCTGTTTAGAGCTAGGCTCATTTAAATTGCACTGATTAAAAAGAAAGAATTCAATTTAAAATCATTTTATTCACACAGAATACAGAAACACAGTTTGCAGGTGATGTTGCAGAAGAGAAAGAAAATTGTGGCAGTGTTGCCAGTAGGTATAATAAATTTAAAAACATCTAAAAATATTAGTGTTGGGGTTGCCAACAGTATCAGTAATTGATTTGTATTTCTTTTTGGCATCCGATGAGCGCAGGGGGTGAGCGACACGTTATTGGTAGATCAGTCGATCAGTCGTACTTCACCTCCCCGCGCTGCCCCCGATGCGCCGATTACCCCCACTAATTTCGCCGAACGATCTCAAACCGCCGCTCGACTTGTACGAATATATCGAGTTTATTTTTTTAAAGCCAGTTTAAGTTACAGCTTTGGCCAAGAAGAGTCTTGAGCACTCGCCAATTTTCCATAAACACATTAAAATTAGAACCGTTTTTTTTTTTTAAGTTTTAGTCGATAGTGTCAAAGAATGGATCGGTCAGGAATATTTTTTGAGTATTCACATGTTTTAAACTTAAAGCAACAATTGCACTATATCTTGCATTTCTTGAATTTGTAGTTACGTGAATAATGTAAGGTAAACGCACAGGCGCTCGACTTTGACCCAATACTTGCCACTTGCAACCTTATGTCATAGTAAAAGACACGACAGGTGACAGATGGGTGTCATCTACTAGGCGTTGAGGCGTCGAGCAATGGTGCTTTTACCTTAATCAAGAAAGAAATCGACCAATTAAAAAGTACACTGGATACACCCATGCAAAGACGAATAATAAAACTACTTATTATTTCGAATTTTTCCTCTCTCAACTTTTTACTGAACTACAAGCGAACCTTGGACGCGTCAAATCAATGGAGCAACGACCTCAGGAAGTGTTGCGTTGCTTTTCTTTTTTACATCTTTGCGTAAACTTTTGCTACGGTTTCACTACTAACGGAAGTGGCGCATGGACAATTAGGAAAAACGGACGGTTGTTAGAAAGACAATTGACAATCTTACATAGATAAAATCTTGACTATTTATAGCCACTTTTAGCATATTTTTCAGATTCCAAGTTAGATAAAAGAGGTGGTCATCCTGTCACCTAAATCATACCTATCTAAACCTATTTTGCTTAGGCGCCTCTTACGACATCCACGGAAGAAAGGGAGAGGTGTTATTTTTAATCGGACACCACACAGGCATAAATTATGTATGTATGTATGTATGTATGACTTTGTTAAATCCATAAAACACAAAACAAGGAATAAGGGTAAATGGCGATTTTATAAATTCGACACAAATCACTCATGTTACTTAATAATGTGTATTTTAGGCGGCAGGCTAGCAACCTGTCACTATCTACTTACTCTGCTCTGCCTACCCGATTATGTAAGTACGTGTGCGGAATTATGGTCTATTCTTTTAAGCTTTTAAAAAAAGGTAAACAAACAAAGCCAACCCGACAAAGTCAAAAATCACGTAGGGTACAGTATTACCAAACAAAGAATGCTCCACGATATACCTGCGTAATAGATCAGTTTTATGGCGCGGGAAACTTCGATCTACCAATGACAAAAGAGATATTTCCGCACGCTAAACACTTGCGTTGTGATTGGTTATTGATTGAAGTCTTAGACAGATGACTCATGACAGATGTCTAGCACCCCAGCGCCAAGTGCGTCGAGTAGCCGAACTAAAGTGCGTGTATAGCAAGCAAAATTGTCCCCAGAGCGTTTGTACATAAAGTTTAATATAGATAAATTACTCTCTATTCTCGGATATCGTTCTGCGCTTCTCGGCGCAGGCGGTAACAGCCGATATGACTTATTTTCTTGGGAATACTGTAGGTATGTGTTGCTACATTAAATACGACACTTTCTATTTTAGCCGCATTACACTCACCTTGTAATGCGACTAAAATTATTAACTTTGTCGGGTTTGTTTATTGTTTTTTAAGTACCTAAAAGAATAGACCATAGGTCAGATACTTAAGTGTAAGTTGGCGCAAGTATGACGATTGTTCCAAAGCCACTTCAATAAGTTTTTAGCGGGAATTTCAAATATATCACAGTTCTACTTCGCAGTGCGAAATCTTCAAGGGTACGACTTTATATCGGTAACCTGATTCTTAACAAAAACAAGCGAATCGAGTTTTTCCCACGAAATGGCAACCAATTTAAACATTCACCGAAACTCCATCTCTCTATCTCTTTCCTAAACATGAACAAAGAATGAAACAAAACCTTCTTTTTGGTCGAAGCCAGCGAACTGGGTATCCTATTTTAACAATCCACGCTTATGAAGTGATCGCTCCGTAGGTATTATTATATTACGAGTATTAGGTATTTACGGAACTCTTTTCTAAGAATTAAAAAAACGACAACGAAATTTAGTCTTGGACTATGGGACTTACTAGCGCTTTTCATAATGAAAAATTGATTTACTATGTGTGACTTATTCCGAGACAGAATTTTATCTTCGTGTGCATGAGTGCAGTCTAAGTTAGGTTATACCAAGGACATACATCAATAGGTATACTTATTTCTGATTGGTATATATTTTCTTCTTCTTTCCTTTAAGGAAAAGGCAAAGGCTTCAACGCCATACAGCCAAGTCCGAGGTATTATTCTTCATGAATTTCCTTAAACCTAACCTAACTTAACCTTAATCATTTAGAATGCGGGGGTGATGTAGCAGGTACGTATTCTAATGCTCAATGAAATGAAGTTTAGCACGAGATGAACAGTCCAAAGCAGACGTAATCGCGGGGGCCGATTCCCTTTCCTTTTCACATTCCCATAATGTTCATGGTAAATTGACACATTATTGCACTAATTCCACCACACTAACACAATAACAAGACATTTGTATTAATTGAATTGAAAAACAAAGTACGTGCTACTGCGTCAGTTTCCCGCGCAAAAACCCATGTTTCTCTTTGGTGTCATATCATAATGAAGTTATACGAGCAAATGGGTCACTTGACGGTAAGGGAACATACTTAGTCACATTGAAACATCCACAACGCCAGACGGATTGGAGATATGCTGCCAACATAGAGGCCTGATGCTACGTTTACACGCTTGGCAAGTCCACACAAGCATCCAAAAACGCAAGCGTGTAAACTGGCTGTTTGGCGTGGCTTGCAAGGACTTTTGTATGGTAAGAGCGTTTGTAAAGGCTTGGAGCATGTGGACGTTTGTCCAGTCTCGGCAAGCGTGTAAACGTACCATAACACTTAATTCCCCATGTGACAGTACCTACTTGTTGTTATCTTAAACTCCTTGCTGACCAGTGCGAGTAGTCGCCAGCCTCTGATTTTTTTTCCATTTACGAGTTGTCTTTACACAGGTATGACATTGAAGTCGCTACTCGATTGGAATTTCGTACGGCGAACAACGTCGCGTCGTGACCGACAGCGGACGAACCAAATTGGCGACCGGCTTTTGATGGACATCGGAGTCGTTCGTATGAGCCCTAAAATGCTGCTTTTCGTTAGTTTTTTTTATATAGACTGTAGATATATAGATGGATTAGGTACTTTTATTTCCTTCTGGAAATCACGTTAAACCTAATTTTCATGTTAGAAACAAGTTTAACAAAAAGATCGTCGAATTGTAAACTGCTAATACGTAATTAAAATAGGCAAGAATTAGTAACAATTATGTTGGCGTAAATGTCAATATAAAATCAAATTACAAAATGCGGAAAACATCGTGGGGAAATGTGGAAAATGTAGAAGTCATGTCAAATATAAATTTGTAATATTGGGCCTTTGATAATACAATGTAACAAGCATGTCAGCGGTATCTTAGGCATCATTCTCTGTGGATAATGATGGCGACTTACTCCGAACAATGCAGACATCGGCAACCATTCCGCTGGCAAAAAAATTATAATATAGCAAAAGGAAGAAAGTATAAAACTAAAGGGCCGTATAGTATCATGTATGAAACATTTCATACCAGTAATTTATACTGAATTGTCTATGTCAATCGAAAAGGCCTCTATTCTTAATCAGTAGGAGTGCAGTCTTATTTTTAATTTTTAACTATACTATAGACCGATAGGTACTTAAAATATGGTAAACAATTTTGACATGTCTTTTTATTGAAATACACAGTCTAAAAATGAAAATCGTTACAATATACAAATCAATTAGGAAAGTAAATGATTTTTTCATACCTAAATTGTAAAATGTAAAGATTTTGATTTATAAAGTGTATGTTTAAATAAAAAGACACATCAAGATTGTTTACCATCTTTTAAGTACCTATTGGTCTCTAGTATAAGTAGTAGGCATTTTTAGAGACACGTTTTATGGATTAGGGATACTTATTATGACTTTCACGGCCTTCTATCTAAATGTTATGCTATATTAGGTACATCTATGTAACGTAGCCCGTGTGGTGCCGGGTTAGAATAGCATTTCCCCCTTTCTTCCCGTGGGTGTCGTAAGAGTCGACCTGGGAAAGGGTTAGTGTATTGTGGGCGATGGGCTAGCCACCTGTCACTGCAATGTCACGTTTAACGATCTGGTTACCCTGAAATTGCTAAACGTGGCACTGGATTTTTGTATTCATGTGCTCTGCGTACCCCTCTTGGGAATACAGGAGTGACTTATGCATGTTTGTAAAGTATAATTATAGCAATCGTAGGGTTGCAGACTTCTGAGATAAACAATACACTATCTCCGTGTCCAAGGTTGGATTTATGCCTGTTACTGGATCGAGCACGGAAACTTCAGTACCCAACTAGGTTATTCCTTGAATACAAATAAAGATGAAAGGCTTAAAGGGAGATCGGAAAGTAAGCATGATATTTCTTGTTAAAGAATTCAAAAGTTATTTCTTCGCAAAATATGGGATTAAAAAATGTATTGACAAAATGTTGGCTTACGTAATCTGATTTTGTTCCTTTTGTCCTTTATTTTTTGTAAGTATTATGTAATTAATTATAGACGTTTTAGATGATCTTCACATTAAGCTGCACATACCTGTAATCTGTTACGTCCACTTTAAATCTTTATTTCATTTAGGATCTATTAAACTAAGTGAGAAAATGTGTTCGATTCGGGAAGAGGATGAGGGAAAGAGTCCCACATAAGTCCTGGTCATCCCCCTAAGCCCGGAAGTATGCGTAATGCATTTCCTTTCCGAAAAATGTCGATAATTAGTGCAACGTCAAGCACTGGGTCCATTATTTCATTTTCCACAATAAAAAAGAGGATAAAATTTTGCAATACCTATTACATATTTTACAACGGTTGTTTTCTTAATCTATTATTAGTTATGCAAACTCATGCGAGCTATTTTATTATAAAATTAACATTTCAAAGAAAAATGCTGACATTATTTACAACACGTCATTTAAATACATTACGAACATGGCTAATTTCGATTTTCAAGCAGCTTAAAAAAACATTACAATTTGTAAACGCTAATTTAAGCAAAGATCACACATTATGATTTTAATTTGTTTTTAACATCTTGGCAATAAAGTATTGTTCGCAGGTGTAACGAGTGTATTGTGCCCCATGCACTATAATGTAGACATTTACGCTGCACGCCTGTAAAAATCAGTTAAAACCATTGCAATGCAAATTTATTTGTACAGTGTATATTAATGAAACAATGTAAATAGTTATGCAAATTACAATATTCTCTGTTGATTTGTTGAATAATTACGTTGGTTACAAGTAATTTAACACGCTAACCACAATACGGATAAATGCAGTAGTCTATCAAGTGTGTGTACTTCATTTATCATACCTTACGCTGGGCGGTCGTCCTAGGGATGTCAACACAAAACTATCACGGTAATGGCACTAGTGTCTGGTTATTGAATTTGTTATTGATAGTAATAAAACATATTATTTACTTTAATGTCATTGTTACTTAAATTACGGCGTTACTTAACATCTTGAGATGATTTAGACATTGGCGAAATGGGTGATTAAATTCTTATGCACATTTTTTACAGGAAGCTAGTGGAAAATACTTTAAAGTCATTTAATTTTAAGGTACTTGTTACAACTTTACAGTTCCGGTAGTTAGCTACTCTTAAGAAAGTTGCAGCGTCTCAAGCAGACTGGTCCCAACTGTTCCTAGGTATCGTGTCTGTGAGACGTTTCTATGGGTACACTAGCTTTTGCCCGCGGCTCCGCTCGCGTTATATTCGGGGTAGCACAGAAGAGATAGCACACATACCAATTTATAGCTTTCTCCATTGAAAATTGCGGAATTCTCCACAAACTTCCACCCCTCACTTTAGGGAAATGGGGGGTTTTGAAGAGACAAAATTAGTCTATGTCACTCTCCATGCCCTAAACTATCTCTACCTAAAGAAATCACGTCAATTCATCGCTCCGTTTAGCCGTGAAAGACGGACAAACAAACAAACAAACTATGTATTAGTACGGATTGTTCGACCGCACTTTGTAATGAGATTGACTTCTGTATCTTCTACTTTGTGCACTAACTTAGTAAACAAATTAGTCCTCTATCCTGCAGTGACGTAAGTCGGTAACGGCAGTCACTGCATGAAACTATATTCAGGTAAATGAAGTAATTGATTTAGCGGACAAGTTATTTGACTCATTTATAAATTAGATTTTCTAGTCATTATTTTATCGTTTGTAACCGACGCACTGTGTCAACTTGCTTTACCGAGACAAACAGTCGCTGTGTCCTCTCGATAATTTATAATATTAATATGACTTTATATAAAGTATTCCGTGTGGTGTCGGGTTTAGAATAGCACCTCTCTATTTCTTCCGTGGATGTCGTAAGAGGCGACTAAGGACATAGGTTAAGGTATATTTTAGGCGACAGGCTAGCAACCTGTCACTATTGTACCTGCCACCTCAAAACCTAAAAAACATTATGCTAGAAGTGGCTACAAAACGTGAAATAGTCATCGTTTTGTCTATGTAGCGTTTTGTGTGCTCTGCCTACCCCATTTGGGAATGCAGGCGTGATTGTATGTATAAAGTACACAACTATCTTTTGACCGCAACTCCGTCTGCGTAGTGTTGTTTTGTCGCAACCTCACGGGATCTAATTTTCCGAGATAAAACTAAGCCTATGTTAATCCAGTGTGTCAATTTCATTCATACCAAATTGCATCAAAACAACAGATACAAGGACACACACTCACAAACTTTCGCGTTTATATTATTAGTGTGATGTATATTGTATACTGAGCGTCTAGTGTGTTCAATTCGATGGTGCAGTCGTAACGAATTCGTTTGCGAGTTGTCGCGGAATGTATGGAGACTTGTCGACCGTGGCAGTTGTGCAAACGTTCCGCTGGCGGCGCTGTCTCGCTTTCTATACAATTTTGCGATAACTCGCAAACGAATTCGTTAGCGACTGCACCATCGAAATGAACACACTAGACGTACTGTTGGACGGGCTGGTCGCCGCAACTCGACGACGACATATTTTTCAACAGTCTAGAACTCTAGAAGCTAGACTCTAGCTTGTACGTAGTAGATTACGGTCAAGGATTTTAATTCATGAGCCACCATAGAACCTTTTCAAAGAGAAAATCATTACGATTTCCCTTGATTATTAATGGGATGTCACTAGGACGTTTACTGTGAATTGGTTCCATGGTGGCTCATGAATTAAAGTCCTTGACTGTACTACCTATTCGGTGGCTACGTCAAGGTCGCGGGTGAATGGGGTGTGTAAAGCGGTTGGTACAGTTCTTTAACGGGGACCATCGCAAAGTAACGCCTATATCAAAAAACAGCATTTAAGCTATTATTGTTTCTTCCTTCTTTCTACACAATATCCTCCGCAGCTCATTGAACGTTGTGAAGAATCTAGAATAAGAAAAAAAATGGCGTAAGTTTCGAATTATTAGGAGGATTTTATTATTCTTTTTCAACGACGAGTTTTATCTACAAATGAAAAGGTATCTACTATATCAGTGTACATTGTAACGTCGTTTGATGACCTTGCAAGGACGTAATATCTGCCTATTGAATATTTATTATATCCATATGATTTAATATCACGTCGGACTATGCGAGCATACAGTTTCGTATCGTGTTAGAAATACATAAGTAAGATAAGCTGTCAACTTATTTTTTTTTTGTTTTACCGTGGCTTGGTAATTTTCACACTGCCTTTTCACTTAATACTTTCAAAGAAAAGCTGGATACAGTAGGTGAATTAAAAAATAAGACACTTAAATTAACGTTAAATCTCGATATTTTATTTAGATGACCCGGTACCAGGTCGCGACCCATAGTTTGAGAAACGCTGCTTTACAGTTACATCATGGAGACTACGTCATCTTGGCTTGTTGTCGCGGGCGATATTACAGATTCCCAATCTAATACAAAGTTCCATGTCCGAAGCGTCTTCAAAACTGAAGTGTTCATGATTTAAGGGCAAATGTGCCGGTCTGCCCAAGCATTGGACGTTGAGTCGCCATAATAGTAAATAGTTGTCCCCAAAATCTACCACGGGTTGCAGATTTTTGAGAACCGAAGTAACATGGCACGACATTAACATTTAGTACCTATAGATAAATAGATAGATAAAAACATTGTAGGTTTTTAATTTTCTCGTCAGATTCAAGTAGGTACAAAGGATCATCAAATTTTAAACAGTAGTTAATAAATAATAAAAATAGGCACATATTTAATGAATCAGTTAAGAATAACATACTCGTAAGGTCGACTTGGGTAAACGCGTCATTTTTTTTGTAGGTATTATTTTAAACGCCAATTGTGAAAAAAATAACAAAATACTGAAATACTCTTTTATTATGTGTGATCAGATACCTCAACTAAACTATTTTACAGCTGAACCTAAAGATAAACGAAATTAGAAATGGTATCGCCCCAGTTAAATGTTATGCCTGGTGACAGATGTCTAAAGGAAGCTAGTTGCAGACTAGTTACCAGAGCAAAGTAATTATAATAAAATAATTTTAAACAAAAAAAAACCGACTTCAAATTAGCTATAATCCTTAAAGGAAACTTCTGTTTATGTACATATTTACTAAAGATCAAGTAGGTATATGTAGCTCTCAGCAGATTCAAGGCTTTAGAAGGAATAGCTCTATCTGATTTAGAACCCTCTAAACTGTTAAGTAAACCCCACGATGAACGAGCATTAGCAGAAATGCAACACTTGAGAAGTCAGGCTTGGCTAATTACTGAAACTATAATTTCCAGTCTGGAGGTGCATTCAGTATTGAAAAAAATACCCTTTAACTCCTAAAAATTAAAGAGTTGACCTTTCATCATCAGCTCAATCCTTTTTTTTACTGCCAAGCGTAAATACTGGTGTAGCTTTGAAAAATGTACTAAAAACACTACCTGTGCCTATAAAATTTGAGGGTTGCCCTCGATTTCCCTCATATTCCATCATCAGGTCAAGATATGCTGACAATCTGACTACCTGGAAACTATACCCTTTCAGACAAAAAAAGAATTTTCCAAATCGATCCAGGCGTCTTCGAGTAATCAGCGAATACACATAAAAATACTCTCCATTTCATCCGTGGATGTCGCAAGAGGCGACTAAGGACATAGATTAAAGTAAATTTTAGGCGACAGGCTATGAGGCTAGCAACCCGTCACTATTATACCTGCTAACTCAAAACCTACAAAAAATGTGCTAGAAGTGGCCACGAAGTGTGACATAGGCATGGTTTTGTCTATGTAGCGTTTTGTGTGCTCTGCCTACCTCATTTAAGAATACAGGCGTGATTGTATGTAGGTATGTAAGTATGTACAAATGTAAGTTCGGATTAAAATTCCCGATGCCCGTTGATTTATTTTTTATGTTAAGGATAATTCAAAAACTACTAGTTAGATCTTGATGAAATTAAAATGGGACCAATGGGAAGCCATTTGCTATCGAACACAAAAAGAACCATCGAAATCGGTCCACCCGTTTAGAAGTTCTGAGGTAACATACATAAAAAAAAAATTATAAAAAAAAAAATACAGCCGAATTGAATACCTCCTTTTTTGAAGTCGGTTAAAAACCGGCCAAGTGCGCGACACGAAGGGTTCCGTACCAAAACAGCAAAAAACACGTTTTTTCTATGGGAATCCCCCTTAATTGTTTTTAGTATTTGTTGTTGTAGTGCCAAAAACATAATCTGTGAAAATTTCAACTGCCTGGCTATCCCAGTTCTTGAGATACAGCTCGCAGAATGGTGACTACTAAAAACGGCCAAAATATCACGTTTTTTCTATGGGAAAAATTTAAATTGACTAGCTCTTACGGTTCTTTAGATACAGTCTGGTGACAGACGGCAGACGGACAGCGAAGTATAGGGCCCCGTTTTCACCCTTTGGGTACGGAACCCTAAAAATGACGCGTTAAAGTGCTCTTAGGAGGTATTTGCATTAAATAATGTTTTAAACATTGAATATTGCTTAAAATATTGTTAGCACTGTTCCTAAACAATTGATTGACAGTTAAAGTAGACAAAAAAGCCTTGGTTTGAAGAGGTTATTAATAAACTATCAAATAAAATGTCTAAAACTCCGCAGGTTTACGTATTTTGGCAGTAAACAAACAGCAAATTTTCCTTAAGTATACCTAAAGCGATTTGATATCGATGAGGACAAAAAATACTAAATGGGCCTTTTCAGAAATCAATTAATATCTAAAGAACAATCTATTTAAATCTCACGTCAGAAGTCAACGATTGCTACAAAGTATCTTTAAAATATAGTCATGTACAGTCGAGTTCATAAATATATGAGCAGACAAATGCCTTGCACCTTATTGTCAATGTCATAAAGGTGTAGGTACAGTTATTTTTGAACCGTCAATTTTGCTCATATATTAATGAACTCGACTGTATTACTCTGCCTACTCCATTAGGGAAAACAGACGTAACATTTACGACAGAATTGCGGGTAAGGAGCTAACTTTTTGTAACGCTCTAAATTTTTATATTTTGTTCGCATTATAGGACAAACTTCACCATGAACTTCAATATTGAATATTTATGTCGAGCAGTTGCACAGCCAGTTGGCTGGAAACAGTAATCAGGCCAATTTTAGAAGTATCTCAACCTGCTAAACATCCAATTTCCCTGACTGTACTTAAGTATAATAAGTTTTCTGACTGTACAATATTTTCAAGTCTTCTTTAACCTCAAAGCGAGCAAACAGAGCATACAAAATGTTACACAACATAACAGTGTCAAGTTTATGTTAACCGAATCATTTTTAGTGCAGTCATAGAGTATACAGTAAGCTGAAGAGAAAAATAATCCCCCTGCCATACAATCTTCCACAACCGAGGGAAATTTTATGCAGGTGACTGTACAAATGTTTCTCTCGTCAATGTAACAAGATTGTATTTTGTTAATAAAGCCTTGAATCTTAAAAAAGAATCCATTGTGATTGACATAAATACATATGCTAAGGCAGGAAAAGTTAGTAGTCCCTTTCCTTGCCAAAAACATCAAGGGTGTGGCGCAATAGTGACTTAACGTCTGTATAATCGAAGTAACGAGATAACGAATATCGTTTTATCGTTAATCGGCAGCGATCGATATTGGAATATTAACATAATTATATGTAAATTATGTATCTATCTACTATATGTATTGGATGTTATGTATCAACGCATTGAAATACTAGTTTATCGTACAGTGTATACTTACGATCAATATGATGTAGATTTTGGATAGAACAATTACACGCTGTTTTCGAAATTAAATTAGTATAATAACATTTAGATTATTTACTGATATAAAATATTCGCAAATAGTCGCAATTTGAGAGCAAAAGTTACCTAAGTAAATGGAAACATGTTAATATTCAAAAATCACACTTTGAACTCCAGTACAAGTAGGTATACCTATCAGTTTTTATTTCGGTCTCTATTATTCTCAGGTTAAAAATTAGTACATATTAACAATAAAAAAAGTACTGTTGCAATTAAATTTTAGATATAAATACCTAAAAAAAAATCTTCATAACAACTCATCAACGTCCAAAGTAAACCACAATAAAAAAACCATTGTGACGAAATGTACGAAGATTATTCTGTCTCCTGCGTATACTACATCCGCCACAGTGTCGAAAGTGCATTAAATGCAGGCTTCCAAATGTTGCAAGAGCCTTAAGGTTTTTTATAGCAGGCTGCGGAGCGGACCGGCGGCGCCGGCGACGCCGCGACTAGTACAAACGCGCCGCTCTCGCTAGACGCACGCGCAGCTGATACTGCACGATACGCGCTCGGTATAAAAGGGCACTCGCCCTTGGTGCAATCCACTTTACCAGTCTCCATCTCCAGAGAAGCACCAGTCCAAAATGGCCGCCGAGGACCTCATGTTCCGCCATGACCACGACCATGACGACACCGAAGGAGTCGTCTTCGCCAAGGGGATCTCCATGCTGGTGCTGTTCTGTGCTTCCATGATATGTGGTCTTACCCCGTTGCTGCTCGCTAGGAAGTTCAAGTGGATGTCCGCTGAAGATGCGAGCACCCTCAAGACTACCAACCGGGTGGTCATGACGCTCCTGTCCTTCGGTGGAGGTGTTCTGCTGTCCACGACCTTCATGCATCTGATCCCTGAAGTTCAGCACAATGTGGACTATTTAGTCTGTGAGTACATATTCAATAAGTTTTTTAGTACGACTTCAGATTGACAGCTTAATATGTTTGTTTAAGCCAAATAAACATTTGTCTTTTGTAATGTTTTGGTTGGGTATTTATCTAATTCAGTTTGACGTTCAAACTTTTTGTAGGTTGTTTTGCGTGGATTTACTTAATTTGAGTAGACTTTGTTTAATCATTCTAAAGATCGTTCGACCATCTGACCATCTGCAAGAGGTCGATCGAGGACAATTCCGAATTAACATAAACATCATTAATTCTATTGAAAGCTTCGCTCTCTGGAATAAATTATATTAAATCGATTTGTTTCTATTTATCTTGGCTAAGGACGACACTTTCGTGCTTAACGTTCGTGCTAGGTATATTTATTTGTTCAGTGATATATAAAGTGTTGTGATGGTTTAGTTTAAATTTAATGACGGGTTAATTGAGAGCCACGAGGTATATTTTAGACGTGGGAAGATTTATATATACGTCGATAATTAGTTGTTTTTTTCCCTGTAAATTAATTAGTGTTTATCTCAGTCCCAGTGCGCGATAGCGGACACCTTCGATAGTAACATCTTATTTTTATTTCGTATAATTAGAATGACAAACAATGTGACTTTTATTGAAATTAGGCTCCAATCGAATTATGAGACCTTCTCTTTAAATAGATGCATTACTTGTTGCATCACCTTCTGTTTAGAGTGGATGGGTCAGCTTCTTTCGTAAATCGCGTTTTTAGTATCAAATTATAGTGTGCTTTGTAACGATTGCACCGACGTTTCAAAAGACTCATGATGTGATGACAATGTTGAGCAATCAAAAAGATAAAAAAGTACAGTTTATGCAAAAAAAAGCAATTTATTTTCGCATAACGGTAATTAACAAATTAATCGTCAATAATGTTGGCAAGTGATTAAGTAAGGCTAGGAAAACTGTAATTAGCTATTTCCGTGAGGTTTTCCCTAATTAGACTAATATTCTCCAAAAAATAATTACGAGTACTTTCGCTAAATTGCCGTAAGCGTTTAGGTCAATTAGTGTCATTTAGGGTGCCCTTCGTTTCGCATAACGTTTTTTGTCCTAAAAATGTTTGGCTGAGAATGTTTGGCATACTGTTGAATTGCATACTACTCGTTTGTCCTAATATTTTTTGCGCATACTCATTTTAAGTCCTAAAGAATGTTTGTCCTACTATTGATAATGCTAAATTCTAATTACCTAAAGCTTCGTATTCCTAACATCGATTGTCCTGACGTGTTCTAAATTAAGGCAGGTCAGATTTCGGTCAGGTTAGGTACGACGACGAGCGAAGCGAGGAGGAGTGTTAGGTAGAACCGTGACCCCACAGCACGCGAGCCGAGCGAGCGTAGCGAGCGTGCCGCGGCAGCGGCCGGCGAAGCTCTACGAGCAAGCTAAACGCCAGAACCACAGAGATTGATAGTGTAATAAAATACTACTACTAAGATTTCTCCAGGCGTTATTATGCGCATCGATCATTCGACAGATAAATCAGCCACATCAAACGGTAGGACAAATAATATTTAGGAGAAATGATAGTAGGAGCAACAATTTAGGACAAACAAAATTATGCGGAACAATGTGTATGCCATACGTTATTAGGACAAAAGACGTTATGCGATCCAACGTTAAGACTAAAAATTTTATGCCATACGATATAGACCCGTCATTTAATATTATAACTTTTTTTCCAATGATGACTCTTCAATAAAATTTCCGAGGTTAACTAAATTAGTTTTCAGTTTACTTTTAAATTTACTAAGTACTACTAGTATCTAACCTTTGACCGTATCCTCCAACAGTATTGTAATCGATTTCGACACCGTGATACAATTTGCAATTGCACTTTGGGCGGCGGCGATTGATCTGCTTCTCCTCAGATTGCACTGCGCATTATCTAATCGTTACGCAAAGCGTCAGTTTGCCAATGGTCCTCACATCTCGGTCTGACAATTAGTGCTTGGTTAATCATTAAACTATAGTTGACGACTATCCCATTTTCAATAAACCTGTTCATTTGGTTTTTAATTTCTAATTCTTAATTCGAATCTTATGCCGTATTTGATGAAACATGTCCTATGTTATGTTATTATCATCGGCTGGTCAAATTTTGTTAAAATACGTATAAAGTTCACGGCAGTTTAACAGCCTCAGCGTCAGATATATGGTTAGTGGCTTAAAGATGTATAGATATTTTCGTTGCCTTGGTAACGTATGTTTATGCTCTAATAGATTTATGCATAATATTATTATGGCCCTTGGACTTAACCGAAACTCATAAATTATAAAAAATCTTCCAAGCACGTGTTGCCAGCGGCGCGGCCAAATTATATTCAAGCTAGTAATTTGCATGTATAATGTTTCAATATCATAATACGCATAATATTAATATTTAGCTGACTGTGTGGACGATGTTTCTGCAAAAGAGTCGGCTCGCGTCTACGCTTTTAATTTTGCACAGATGTAAAAGTTTTTTAGTCTCACAAATACCAAAAAAAAACTTTAATTATTTTGAACTTCAAATGTACCTACCTAGTTAAGATGAACACGATAAATTTGGTAGAAGGTACAGAGGCATTTTTAAGATAACAAGAGATTTTTATTGAATTCACTGATGACGACGCTGCTAATTAGTTCTATTGGTTTAACAATCGCATTAACAGTAGACCATTTTAGCGGTAAGGGATTTTCCCAGACTGCATCTGAGTGATTGAAAATTTTGTCACGGCGTGCAAAAGGAATCATGGCATAGGTTGGACACGTCAGTCAAGTCAGCAGACGTAGATCAAAAGAAACTTATTTCAAAGTCAATGAAGGGAAACATGCGCACCCTGCACGCGCTGTGAATCGTAACTAGGGATGGCATACGTCGTTTGACGTACTTGATAAGAATACCGGCATCGACTCAGGCAGTATCCCGAAGTTTACTGGTGTAAAAAAAGTGTAAAAGTTGAAGTACGAAGATGATAAACACATTGAAAAATATAACTTTTCCTAATCTAAAAATCTCCTATTTGGACTTAGCTTTTGGCTTTAAGGCCTTTCAATAAAACTTACAAGTTAATACTAACTTTATTAATGTGATTAAATGCAACTGATATAATAATCACATTGTTTTTTCACATGCGAATAGGGTCGAAAATCAGTCGGAAACTAACGAGACTAAACTGGAGTACAAGATTTGAAAGTGATTGTTACCGTCAGAGGTAATATTAATCACAAAGATAGCAAGTTAAGTTAACCACAAATTACAATCGTGTGACGTATATTTAGGAATCTGACTCGTTAGTTTGTGTGACACAGATTACATTATATTTTTATTTACTACCAAAGACAATGAAGACTCTTGTTTAGCTATTCGTGCTCTTGAACTCCCGATATCGGAACAACTTCGTCCTATGTTATTAGTTTTCGTTTGTTTTGGGATTGGTTCGCGTCAGCTGCCTTGGGACTCGTAGTATTAATTATGCCTATTTCATCTATTGTTTTGATATGAAGTTCACAATTGAATCATGGTAGAGGGCCGTGGGTGAGAACTAGCTCAAATGTAATACTTAGTCAAATAACGATTCAATTATTTCCGTTTAACAGATTTTTGATGTCCTATTTGAATCTCGAACTCGATTCCTACTGCTTATCTAAGTTTATTAGTCAACGATTACTCGGCAAGTCAGAATAGATTCTTCCTTATCAGATCTTGACACCATGTCGTTTCTGTTTATCAAATAAGGAAGCGTGGCGTGCGTTCATTCGTTGCAATGATTTAAAACAATGGATAAAGATATGCGCTAAATGTAAAAGAATTGTGAATGAAGTTTTTTCGTAGCATTGTTCTGGCTGACTTCACATTCTAAACTGATTAATCTGTACCGTGAATACGTTTTCCTATAATTTCGAGTTACTTTCCTTCTTGTTTCCCACGTGTTCTTACGTATATTGCAACAAACTTGTCACTCTTGTCAGATTCTTAAAAGTAGCGCAGTTCTTCTACGTAGTTACGAGTACTAACTCTGAAATAAAAAACGACTCAATAATTTAGGTCGGTTAACCTGCTCTTACGTTGTGTACGTTTAAATTTTATCCTAATATCAGTGACCTTCGCTGGTTCAAAATAACCAAAGTAATCATAATTCTACACAAATAGGGTTACCTAATATTAGTTTAGAGGGCGTTGTAAACATGTGACCTATTGTTATAAATACCAAAGAAACTTAAATTACAGACTATATTGCCGCCAGCAAGCGTTGGTCCAACATTGATGGCACTACGATGTGTAAGCAGTGGATAATTTAAGTCAATAATTCATACTCCGCCTCACATTTGTCTGATTTTTGGGAGACTTTGCAAATAAATGTCCATTGAGATCACAATTTTTTAGAGTGTTAGTCTTAGAACTCAAATTGGTTAATTGGCGTTATAAGCACAGGTAGATAATAAATGCATCGTAATAGATTAGTCATAGCTCCGTGACTCGGAAACTGAGTGGTCGTGGGAATTACCGCGAAATGAGTTACACTGCCTGTTCTGCGGGGTAGGTCAAGTGACGAGGGAAAAGGTAAATATACAAACAAAGAGGTTTTCTCGATGACAAGGTGAAGGTACGAGTATCTACAGGTAACAAACGTGTTGTCACGACAGGTCAAATGTCAAGGGATTCAGTAACAATAAAGTTGCTGTAGCCATTATAGCTTTGTTTACCGATGGTGCGCCGCGCCTGTAATAACGAGTACAAATTACAAGGTCAATCGAACTATCAACACACACTAATGTTTGCTCTTCTGTCATTTGTTGACAGGTTTTACGAACAGTTTCTGTGGAGCATCACCATGCTTTACTTTCTTAACTTAATTACCTACCTATTACCTAATATTAAAAGGGCGACACTTAACTTTGAAACACATTATTTCGGATTTACTTCCATTTTTAAAGCTATCAGATGGGCTCTCCAATATCCATGTTTCAGCATCTGTTCTTCTTATTATCTTTCATAGTGTCATTTGAGTGCCAATGATTACCTACCTACGCAAATTTCTATTTATTAATTTGATTTTAATTTTTAATTAATTTGTTATTCAGTTGTAATTGATTTTTACAATATTAATTTGTTTTAATACGATTTCTTAAAAGCCGAAACTTAACGCAATGCACGAATCCAACAACACATTCATCGCTATTTCGAAATAATGAGTAGAAAGTGATATCTTAATATTATCTGCAATCACAATCTAAAAATAAAATCTAAAGATACAAATATTGCGCAACTTTGTTTAACTGCTACCAGTAGATAAGTAAACCTATTTGCGAATTAAGCATAATTATAGCACTCGTATCTAGCTAGTATTTGCATAAATAATGCTCAAACCACTAACATTCTTGCCCAATCAACTCGACTAAAATAACTAGTCATGTTAAGAGCCTCCTGTCTGAAATCTACACTAATATTATAAAGAGGAAAACTTTGTTTGTTTGTTTGTTTGGTTGTAATGAATAGGCTCTGTAACTACTGGACCGTTTTTAAAAATTCTTGCACCATTCGAAAGCCACATTAT
>BHDV01030387.1:385873-425021 GCA_005406045.1 Adoxophyes honmai
ACTGTATATGGGTCTTTGCCTGAAATAAATCATTTTTATTTTTTATTTTTTTTTTATTTATATAAATATAAAAAATAGGATAGGTGGACAATTTTGACGCTTGGTAAAGTAATTCGTTGGTACATTGAGTGGAAATCATATTGTCTTAGGAAAGTTTATCATCTTAGAACGTCAATTCTGACCGCTACTTCTTCAGTGAAAACTAGGAATTGTTTATATCAAAACCACGGCCATAAACTTTCTTAGTGTACGTGACAACATTTACAAACTGCACTTAAGGTAAATGCACCATTCATCGCCACCCACCGCCTCCGCTTTAACAGAAGATGCATTTGAACTAAACAGAAATCAAAGAAGGAACTAAATCTAATTTAGTTTATTGGTGGCCAGTAAAAATAAAAATTATTTTGAGTTTGTGGAAATGAGAAGGCGATTGTTCATTAAATAATAACTTTTGGTATTTCCCTATTCGATACGTTTGATAAGAATGTAGTTTAATCGAATTTCCTTATTAGATCTTTAGCATTTAATAACATTAATAGAACAAATAAAGTAAAACTACATGTATGGCAAGAACTAAATAGGATCCGGGTTATTTTTATTTTACGTCGGTAATAATAGTTTACTATTAATTATATTTCAAGGATCTAACGTAAACTCCCAAGATCGTTTGACCGCGGCTTCTCGGTAAACAAGCCTCCTCTCAGCATGAGAGGGCTAGTGATTTAGTATCCACGCCAGCCCAATGCAGATTTTGGACTTCACACACAACACTCAATTACTTCGTCGCTGTGCGCTAGTTTCCCCTGAATAGCTAATTTCAAATAAGTAAATTCCAAAATTCAGAGGTGTCTGGCATTTCAACCCATGACCTTCCACGTGAGAGGCCACGGGTCAAACCTCTGGGTAACACGGCTCGCTTCTCGGTAACTCTTTTTAATGACTAAATTTAACTAATATCTACATTTGTCCCTTTTCTACTAAGTTCATGGTCATGGATCCGTCATTATACAACGCATTAACATAGCTACAGTGTGGTGTCATTGCATCATTATAAAGCCTTCACGTAATACGCGTGAGAAGATTTTGACTAGAGGTTTGTTTTAACCGGATTATTAGTAGGCTAGGCCGGATATTGGAACGGCGCTCAGCCGTCCGGCAACGTGACCGGATCCCCAGACGGTTGTATAAGTTGATATCGAGAAATGAAAATAAATTTGCCTGTTGAAGATGAGCATAGCGGTTGTGGACTTTAAGAGGAAATGGAGCGGTCACATTTTGTATGGAAACGTAGTCCCCTGATTCCTCGCTGGATATTACCCGTAGAACAATGATTTTTTACATCAACAATCTAATGATATATTAGCATGTTCCTATGTTTTCCTTTTTTTCTTTATTGAATTATTAAAGGAGATATTAACCTTCAAAAACATGAAAAATTGGCAAGTTTTTTCCGTTGTGTTCAAACCTCTAGAACCCAATTTTAACACAATTATATCAAAATATAAGAACATAGAAACACAGTTATGTCATTTCTTAAACATTTAATGAAAAAACATATTTAATCGGTTAAGTTTTGGAGAAGAAATCAGGGGACTACGAAACGTTGTTTTTGGATAATTTTCATAGGTATTTTCGGTCCGAGCTGTAGTTGTTCTTATCGCACTCGACGTCGTCTGGGCAGGTCACGGCGCGACAGCAATAGATTTAGCAAATACCTATTTTTCAATTCCTTCGACCGGCATATTTCCTCTTTGGCCTGAAACGAAGACTTGATGTCTATGACAATAACTTTGCTCAACCACAGCCAAAAAAAGTAAAATTAGAACACTATTTTTTACTGCGTTTAGTTACGCACAAACTGCGTTTGTTTTGAAGCCAACAAACAGTCTTTGTTTTTTTACCGTTCTTTTGTTTCTATGTAAACGCATCAGTCCCCTTAGAACGACAGAGCGCGAGTAGAGACACGCGCGACATAGACTATACCTGTTACTGTCTCAGACTATATCTGAGACTATGCCTGTCTGTCTAACTAGATACGTCAGAAAGTGACAGGTAGACTATCCCGCGCGCGACGCGACTAGAGCGTGTTGCCGTGCTAAGACTCCAGAAAGTGTTAACAACTTCATTGGGTATTATTTTAACAGAATAATGTACCATTTGCGCCCAAAAAAACATTTAAATACAAAAAGAACAAAAGTAAAATGAATGTTACAATTTGTGTTGGCCTGATCCCGCGTTATATTTGACCTTATCTTAAGGCATTTCGTGCAGGTAATGACACCTTATCTAAAGTCTATTAAGTGTTTTAATTTAGCAATTTAAATACGCAATTAGATACGTTGTTCACGTGGGTAGTATTAATTTACACTTGATAGAATTTCGTGTTTCGACAAGAACCGCGGTTGACACGAACGACTACTACAGTCTACAGTTTTAATGTCCTTACCAATCGACCTTGCGCTAAACAAAACGCAAAAACCTAAAGTAAGTAAATGTGCAGAAAAAATCCAAGTAGATAACGGTCATTTTTACGTAATCAAAACGGATTTAAACTGAAAATTTCAGGTGAAACTGTTGAGACAAAAGTTATCGCTAAGTTCAATGACATTGTTAAGGTCAGTGATTTCTCTAAGGAGACCGTACCTGTCAATACACGCAACAAACGTTAGATAAAACAATCTACTATTACGTAACATGTTAGATCACATGGCAATGTCTGTATTGGGAAATTACAAGCGTCCGCATATGTAGAATAGTGAAGATGAATGGCCGATGTATTCAATTGAATTAATGGGCATTCACTCATTCAAGTAATGGCGTAATGTCAAGGAGAAAAGGAAAATAACAAGTAATATGTTAAAGTTAGAAATATTTGTAGTAGAATTTACATCTTGTATTGTTTATAGTTTTATCCGTTACTTACATAATCTTAACGAAGAAGTTCTCAATCCGTCAGATTACTCAGTTTTTTTACATCTTTTTTTTTCAACGGTATGCAAAACTATTGTCTTGTTTAACAGGCGGTCTCGCTACTCTTCATTTTGCGCATCTTGTTACAGTAATGTAGTTAATTAATTTATGCTAATAATAACACATGCAATAATTAAGTTTGCATATTAATACCTATATGCATAGGTACCATGTAAGTATGCGTATTATAATAATGAGAGCAACATTTTCTGCAACAATAAATTAATTCGGCGATTATAATACTTATTTGATAATCAAAAGGCAATCGCGTCCTTTATGTTTCTAACAATCTGTTTTTTATTTCGATACATCGTTCGATTTATATTAGACGAGGACGAGAGGGGCGCCCTCTACCGTTGTGCCCTAACACTAGTCACTCGTCTAGTCTATGACCCTTAAATTCAAAATGGCCGGTAATTATACCTAGCTATTCTTATAACAACGAGAATTGGCGGCAAATCAAAGCGAACTAGCCTTATGTAAGCAGCTCACGTGTTTATATTAAAACTAGAGAACAATTTAGTTTATCTGTAGGAACGTGATAAAATGCAATCTTAAGCGGAATGTTGTCCGCATAGCGACGTTAATAATTACAATAAGTATACCTATAGCGTTAGATTATTGATTTATTGCTCACGGAAAAATAAAGCGTTGATGTACTTTGTCAAACCGAAATGCCTATCAAGTATTATTCGCGGCATGAAGAGATATCATTTGAGGAACAAGTATGCTATTACGCTTCTTCTCGTGTTCGTGGTTTTTTTTATTAAAGGTTTATTCATCAAATTACTACATAGAAAACTACTCTTCAGCAATTTGCTGGTATACTTACCTACTGAAGAGCTTCGATCATTAAATGTAGAGTCACTAATGACTCCGTATAATAATCATAACTAGTAACCTGAGCAACATAGTGTAAGAATTTGCTATTAATTATAAACAAGTTATTAATTACATACAAACACAATACTAATTGCATATGGTGGCTGTAACTATGGGGATCGAAGAGCTGGCAGCTTCCTCGCTCAACGCATTAATTTGCGATACAGCGAAGAAACGCTGCCAGAATTTTTGGGACCATGCGTTGTGAGTTTACTATTATAATATACGTAGTTTAGTTTTTATTACATACGTGCATCACGTCTGTCTTCCCAAATGGGGTAGGCAGAGCATACAAAACGCTACACTGTCGAAACCATGACTGCTTCAAGTTTCGCAGCCACTTTTAGCATAGTTTTAGTTTAAAACATTGATGAAAGAGGCTATAGGTTGCTAGCCTGTCACCTAAAACATGTTTTAACCTATTTCATTAGTTGCCTCTCACGACATCCTTGGAAAAAATGGAGAAGAAAAAACTAAACTAAACCCGACTCCAGAAGGGCGAATGAATCCATGAGTAGATAATTGAAAGAGAAACCCGAATAAAATATTTTCCTAAATCATACGGCTAGCTTAAGCTTGCTCAAATACCTAATATTAAATTATTTCAATCAGCAACTAACATTTGCATACTGCTTCTTAATCAATGTCATTTGATACAATTCAACATTTGATATCTCATTATACACACCGGTTGGCCATGAGATTAGTAAAATTCGATACTCGTTCGCCAAATACAGGTGCTAGTGCGTAGTTTGGAATACTTCCTAGCATTTTAAATGGCTGCCGCGTCCAATATTAGGTGCTAATTTGTTTTATTGGAATAAATAACGGTACTGCACTTTCTTGTTGCTTTTATGGTTGGTACACAAAATTCTTTGAATTTTTGCGGGTACTTTTGGTCACGATTCTGTATGGTAGATTATTTTTTACGTAAGTTACGCGTATTGGCTACTAATACTATTCTGTTTCGCATTAAAGCCGCTGAACCAATTTCGATGAAATTTGGTAACAGATAGTTTGCGTCCTGAAGATGTAGAAGTTGCTTTTGTCTCGCGGAAAAAAGTTCCCGCCCCTAGTGTTAAGTGAATTCCAAATAGGTAGAGTCCTTGTAACACCTAGTGTAAATAAAGCAGATACGAGACAGGCAGACCTACTGTATAGGGTGTAAAGGGCGGAATGAAATAAATAATTTAGTAGCTTGCGTGCCAAAAATAATCAACAAAAGTTACCTAAAACTTTTTGTAACTCAACGACCTAATCAGATACCGGCCGTAAATATGGTTACGTTCGGTAGTCAAAAATCAAAAGAAAATCGATGGTTTTAGATCATAGTGCGCTGTTTTACACACCACGTGATTTTGTACGTATTTCCAATCATGTTCTAATTTTAAATCCAACAGTAATTAGAATAAGTAATGATTTACAAACAAAATTTAAGGAAAACAACGTACAAACTTTATTAAAAAGCGCACTTAAACTTCCTAGATTTGAAGTTTCCGACTCATTTACTTACATAGATCGCAATGTAGGCAGTTAAGAGCTATTTTACCCCCGTGTCCCATAGACCTCATGTTCCCATACACTTCACGGTCGTCGTAGAGAAACCATTACTGTCTAGTGAAACTCGTAGCCAAGGTCCAGGTGACGACACGATTTAATTATGACAGACCAAATGGAAACGTTCAAGTGCCCCCTTAGACTGGCAAAATTGTCCTAACCCTAACCTTAATGGACAAACGCCTTATTAAAAAAAAAGTTCCCGCCAAAACACACATAATTAACCACAGATTAGGCCACAGTGCACGAACAGAGCACGCCATAAAAAAACCACACCACAGAATAAGTAATGTACAACAACCGAAGCCATCGTCCACTGAAAATAGTTGAGAAAAAGGATATATAGAGAACATAAGATACCTACTTCTTTAATTTCTACTCTTTTTAGTCGCACAATAATTATTGCATTTAAAAATCAAAGCAGCACCTGTCTAGTTAAATTAAGACGTGATTAGATTAGAAATAGATAATTCCAATTGTTTATTTTATAACCAAACTAATGTTTGGAAAGTAGCTAAAAATAGCATTGATCGAGGGTTTTTAGCAGGGATTTCATGTTTTATAAAATTACTAGCTTTCCGCCCGCGGCTCCGCCCGCGTGGAACTCGGTTATATTGCGGTATAAAGCACAACTATAAGAAAACTTCTCGTTTCAAACGACACACGGCGCCATCGATCTATCATCTATCGATCGGTTATCGATTGATATCGATCTATCATCGATCGATATCGATCTATCAAGCAAACTATATTTTTGTTTTCCCTCGGGAACATCAATTTTTTCCGGGATAAAAAGTAGCCTATGTCACTCTCCGTGCCCTAAACTATCTCTACCTAAAAAATCACGTCAATCCATCGCTCCGTTTAGCCGTGAAAGACGGACAAACAAACAAACAAACAAACAAACAAACAAACAAACAAACAAACAAACAAACACACTTTCACATTTATATATTGGTAAGGATTATCAAGCAATTGAAAACATTCCTTATATCCATCACCATTCCCTAACTAACCCTTCTACCTTTATTGCATTTACTCGCGTCATACGTATTTTTATTACGTATTTATTATAATTTTTAACGTCTTTCCCACAATTTGCTTCTGGAAATTAATGTTATCATTGCATTCAGATTGCTGTTATTAGTGCATGTCAATTGATGTCAATGCACCGTGGGCCTTATGCAATTATGACTTTCTTATTCCCGTTAAGCTTCATGGTGTCATTAAAGTGGTAGAAAGGACCTGCATTACTGCTTAATGACTTAGCTTTAAGATTATGGTTTGAAACCACTTAGCCGCCATTGTATGCCGCCATGTTGAAATTAATCCGTCTTAGAAACATTTTTAAAAAGGGCACGACAGACCAAAAATTATGTTCTATTTTTGAAATTTTCAAACAGCGTACTTACTCAATGTATCGTGCGGTCAGTTCGAATTAGTCGCTTTATTGGCCTTGGACAATTTTTAATCTATCAAAAACAAATATTCCTTGACTATTTTTGCTTTCATGTTATTCTATTTGTCTGTCTCAGATTTATATTGCAGATACGGTATGCTACCATTGGCAACCTTGACAGTGTTACTGGTGTTAGCAAAAATGGGTACCTATGTGCAAATAAATTGCGTTAGAGCGGCGACCACCTCGTTTGAATTTTGTTTCATTACGGTTGCAGTTATTTCTTGTAATATTGCGTAAAGAGTCACTAATGATATGAATGCCGAACTAAGACTATCTTAATACGGATCAGAAAAATACGAAGTCACGTTCAAGGCATTAAAGCGTGAAAGCAGGGCAGACGTAAACAAACAAATAATAAAGTTACTTTCACATCTGTTTACATACACACGATGTGATTCAAGTTGTGTGGATTTCATATGAAAATGAAGGGAGAGCTGGAACATAATTATCCATTTTCATATGGTGCAGCTTGTCGTCCTTTCTCATGCCACATTTTATTTATTCGCTAGATTTTAAGATTCTACACTTAAAGTTAAGATACACAAGTTTTCTACGCAAAATTGCAGTGCGGTGGATAAGAAAAAGTGTTTAAAACTCAAGGTCATCATGTATGTGTATTTTTGAAGGAGGAAAATAAGACAAAATAAACCTAATAGTTTATAGCCGGGTAGCAGTTGTTTCCTAGAAAACACCTTCGAAAAAACTAATGCGATCAGCTTTTTTACTAAGAAAATCAAACGTAGAGCCAACAATAGAGCGGAAATAAAGTCAAGTTCTGTTTTTAAATTTAATGTGACATTGTTATGGTAAATGTTTAATTTTACGAACTCCTGTTCCTAATCACAGTTGATTTAGGTTAATCGTCCACGCATTGCGTAATAGAAAATTCCAAGTCCAAGTCTAGATTTGTTAAACATTTTCTACTAATTTGACACGGCTATAAATATCCAATTTAGTACGAGTACCGTTATTCCAGTTAATGTAGTACAAACACACCACCATACCATTTAGAGTTAACATTTAGGTTAGAGTAAAGTTCTTGTTGTAATTGACTTAGTTATAGAACAAATCAATTACGAGAATATTGACATAAAAAGTCCCTAAAATTCAAAACATAAAAAATCCATACGTGACTTAAGTATTTACGAATAATCATCGTTTATTTATAATTGCAATTAGATACAAGGTTTTCTTTCTCGGAAACCTTTACTGATGTCATCTGAGTCTCATAAAACATACATCAATATGGTTATAAGTACTGATGACCAAAGGAATTAGGGGCGTGGAGATAAGGTGGTGTAATGACCTTGCAGAAGCACTCATGCAAGGGGCTATATGGAGGCGCCTTGCTGTCCGACCTTTAGGAGGAATAGCCTATCGTCCAATTTAGAGGATAACCTATAACATTAACAATATGATATCGTTAAGAACATCGACCGTTTTCATCATCTTTGTTACGTTATATTTTTACATTGACACCTACGTCCTGTGCTAAATATAGACCTGACGTGGGTACACTTCCAGCTATTCTAACTCTATTTCTCTATATCATAGGGAAAAGTACTAAAACTATTGTTTCGCTTCGTAAAAACCACCTTTTGTTATTTGATCTTGAACTTTACAAAGCTTAAGGCCGCGTGTAGAAATTCGATGAATCACGTAGGCTGCTTTAAACCGCAGTCTCTTTCATAATTGTCATATAATTCAATTTGCCAAGACATTCGACTAACTAATAATAATAAGTATAAGTTGTCTCGACTTCGATTTTCTTCCACGTGAGTCAGCGTCAACAAATCTCGCTATTTACTAGCAACATTATTGTCTCTACCTGTCATTTTAGAAGTATATATACAGGTCGAGGTTAATATATAGTTAGCGTGCTATAGCGAAGGCTACACCTAAATAGTTCTCACATCCAAAACAAACGCATTAGCATGTTAATATGTGATTAAACTTATGGTTGACTATTGACAGCAAATAAAACATTGTCTCTGCAGTTTCCTCTTCAAAATAATCTCACGATTGTTTTCATTCCCTTCTTCTTTGTTAATCGACGATGTTCTTTTAAAGTACTTACAGGTCCTACTTTTTAGGTTACTGGCTATCGTACTGTAACTGTAATGAAAGTGTTAATTAATCTGCTGTAATTATACCTACGGTGCAAAGCTGATTCTAGTTTATCGACGGATTACTAAATAAGCGTAGCTGCGGAGTACCTTTTAACACCGATTGTTTACACTTTATGTACTTGCGAAGTGTTTCTGAATGTTGTGGACAAAATCTGTAGATAGTTTCCTATTCTAATGCAAAGGTAATCCGCTGCTTAGCCTATCTTATGCCATCGAAGATTCTACTCCGATTCTGTCATTTCCATTCTCTAGCAACCTACATATAGGTAAATTGACACTTAACTTCTAATGGCCCATTTCATTATTTAAATCTCCACAACTTATCAATTTGTTCACTCGAAAAGCGTCATAAAAATGTCGTGTTGGTAAACATAAATAATTGATTGGCTCCGAATGTTCCGATCGATTCTCGATTCTCCGTATTCGATTAAGTAATCGAATCGAGTCCGTTCTACTTCCGCTGTGTCTTGCCTCTCACGTTTTTTCACCGTCATTTGTTCGTGGCTATTTATAAATATTTATTTCTCTTCACGGAACCTTAAATAAGTATGCCACTGCGAGAATATCGAACGAAAGGCTCTTATGTAATTGGAACGTAAACAAAGACCACGTTTGTATGTTTCTAGCGTTTCAATTCGTGCACTGAATTTTAATTGTATTCAGAATTTCATCTAGAAAATACTCGGTGCTGTTTTGTTGAGTAAATATTTTTGTATCAAGAAAGAGTTTAAAAGCACTTCATAAGATCTATCTGATGATTGTTTTCATAGGTACATACACCACGCCTGCAATCCCAAATGTGTTAGACGTAACTATAAACATAACCGTGACAATTTCAGGTTTCGTATCCACTTATCGCATAGTTATTAAGCTTTAAGTTAAGAGGTAGAATAGAGACAAGTTGGTGTCGCCTGAAATGTGCTTTAATCTATTTCCTTAATCGCCTCTTGCGATATTCACGGATTTTCTCACAGATCTATTAAACACAATAACTGTCACGCGGGAAACTATCATGGATATTTCACTTATCATTTTAAACTAGGAAAAATGATGGCAATAACTGATAATACTCATATTGGATAAACTGAACGGTTTTCCAATTAGTGTTTCTCAGAAATATTTACTTTGGAATGGCATTTGTTTTATTTTCAAACTGTTAGCCCTTGATTTCATGTTTTTAGAATACCTACACTTTCGTTAAACGTTCGAGTTATCGACGCTTTACTAGTGTATGGCATGGGCAGTCTATGTCAAAGCTATTCATAGATTAAATTCGAACTTAGCATATTTTTTTGGCTTACTTTAATTTTCATTTTGAATTAACTTGTGCTGTCTAATAAAGAAGATTAGTATTTGATGTATGACCTCATAATAGTCGATAGCTGGTTCCACTGAGCCTACGAACGCGGAGGCGCCTGCGCCGGCATCCCGCTCAAGGCCAACTGCGTGGCGCAATGCACTCGTGCGCCGCTCATTCGGTCACCGGCCGTACAGTCGCTGTCTAAAGGCTTTTAAGTTGCGACCACACTAATGCTTAAAAAAATGGTTACGGTTGACGGTACGGAATCGCAGTGACGCGTCGTATCCGCACCGTTTTTGAAGTAAGCACTCCACACCGCTGCTTAAAAAACTGTCATCGGTTTAGAAGGCTCACGCTAAAAATCTTTCGAGAAGGGGACGTCACGATGCGGCTGCGTATTTTGAGCAGCTGCAGTGTGGAGCATGTTCTTGAGTAAATAAATAGTTCTGACAAAATTCCACAACATGACGTCGTATTAAATTGAAAAGACACATGGTCAGGCTGTAGTTTCTTTTGTTGTGTTTTGGACAGTAAAAGTCTTATGTACCCACGTACACTTTCAAACCTTACAGTACAGCCGTGTTCGCACATATGCATGCGTGTCACCGGTTGAGCATGAGCACTTAGCGCTTAAGCTAACTTGGGAGATGCAAATGCACTTTCTGAGATGACGTTTCACAATAGTGCCAACTTATTCTTTTAATTTCCATACATACATACACCACGGTTGTATTCCCAAATGGATAAAGCAAAGCACTCGAAACGTTACTATTACATGGTAATTGTTACCCTTTTTACATATTTTAAGTTATATAAAAGAGGCATAGTAAACTTAGGTTGCTAGCCTGTCGCCCGAATCATCATCATCAACAAAACTTAAAGCATCGATATAGTAGTAGAAGTACCACATTGTAATTCATCGCAAGTAAATCAGAATAATTACAAAAAAACTCGCCGGACTAGTTGAGTAACTTCAGATCGCTATTGTCAGCAAAAACTATGAGCGGATGTTGTTTAGGTGCGTCCAACTGACGCCATTACAAGCGTCGTGATGTCTAGAGACGCCTAATTACTTCCACCACTAATTGGCCGCGAGTACCTTGCCTTTGTTCATCTTAACCTCGGAGATATACAGTTTTTACTTATATGCACTTCAGACAATTTTCTCGAACTTATCTTTCCGTAGTTATCGTCTCGGACGAGGCAAAACGCTCAGCGAAAAATGTCACGTAGCAATAAATTGTTTAAAAAAAGGTCAATTAAAAAAAACAACATTTAATCAAACCAGAATATAATTCTTGTTTGGAATAAGTTTTATATTAAAAAAATAACTCGGACAAAGAATTACTTATTCCAAGAATTAACGTTGTTCTCCTTCAATTAATAAGCCTATAGCAATATTATTTAAAAGTTTGCAGTAAATTAATGATGGTTAGAAATCAATCAATTAATTAATTCACTATAAAAACGTATCATTACTACAGAAAAGGTTTTTTATTAAAAAATGGAAAGGAAAAATCAAGGTGTAGAGCGATCAATCAAAACTGTGCTGAAGGATAAAGATTCTTGAATTTATCTTAAAACATTAATATGATTTTGATAACAAACATAATTTTGAAGTTATCTTGTTTATACTGCTATAATTTTCTGGGTGAGGTTTGTTTATACAGCACAAGATTAATATAGGGATTAATATGATTGATTTAAAATTAACAGTGTTTTGATTGACAGAGTTTATCTGTAAAACTTATGGAATTAATCCCATTAAGTACTTGCGATAATCCGAGATAGGGTACAGATAAGTCGACTTATGACCCCTTACCGGGGGTTAAGGGGCCCTGTACACCTAATGAGTATCTTAAAGACAATAACGTAACATGCACTAAAGCAAATCATCTGAGTTTTCTGCAAAATATTCTTCAGGATACATACCCTGATTACGTGCTCATTCACACTAATGCAATAAATGCATCTCGATGGGGAAAAAATTGGAAATTCAACTACACCGTATTTAAATACAGACATGATGTTTATGTTGTTATGTTTTGAATATTAGATACCTAGATTAAATACTGAGCCTAGTGGTTCTCAAATGGACGTAAATACTTTGCGGCTCACTTCTTTATAGATAGCTTAATGTAGGTACTTAGCTTAGTGTTAGGGTTTACCCAGAGCCTGTATATCTGCAGCGGACCGGTTTAATACTTAACCTTTCCTCAAAAGCTGGTTATTCCACGCAGGTAGACTGACCACTTAGGTAATACTTGGACTTCCCGACACACGAAAGTTAGCACTTAATAAATTAGCTATTTAAGAGGCAGCTTTCATAATTCCATTTGAATTAATGTTGTTATGGTCTAGAATAATACCGCTCAATTTCCACCGTGGAAATCGCAACAGGCGACTAAGGGAATATAGGTTTAGGTATGTTTTAGGCGACGGACTAACCTGTCACTGAAAACCTAAAAATATTCTAGAAGTGGTCATGTAACGAGAAATAGTCATTGTTTTGTCTATGTAGCGTTTAGTGTGCTTTGCCTATGTTATTTTAGGAATACATGCGTGATGTACCTACCTATGAATGTTCCAATCCATCTTACATAACAATCATTCCGTAGGCATCACCTTTTGAGACTTAGGCAGTAAAAAGATGCTTTCTTTGCACAAACAAAATGGAACAGTTGTATGTACGTACCAAAATAAAACCAAACATTTACGAAATTCATATGAACAGGTGCTAGTCTGTTATTGTCCGAGCCATGGTAAAATTTGCCTTTTGTTCCGATGCGGAGCGTGACGCCTGTTCCAACAATTAGTGCATGAAATTAATTAACATTATATCAATAGGTATGGGTGAGCATCGCTCCATTGTTCGAACAACTGTGTACATAATTTAATTTATTAGCGACCAATATATTACTGAGAAACTCGTGTATGTCGTTTAGAGTTAAAAACAATAATTCAATATCAATTTGCAGTATGTTTCGCGTTACACGTATAGTGCCAGGCACTTAAAGTGGCAAGATTTTAACTACTACACAGTATATTTAAAGTCATACTAAGTTTGATTTCGAGCACTCTGATTGATATATATTACGACGCAGACGTAAAAGGGTATTGTCAAAATCTATTAATTTACTCATAATACTTATGTTTCTAAAATAGGCCCAAAGCGCAAAATAGTCAAGAATTTTTGGCCTGACATTTTATCGCAACAGTGAGTTTAGAACGACGGCTCTTGAGTTTCTTGGTAAATTCGTGATGAAAAACTAATTGTTTCGTGACATTTTAAGTTGTTATACCTACTATGGAAACTGATAGCCATGGAACATTAGTTGCTGTAACTTCAGACATGTCTGTATTCGAGCCCAATTATTGATATAAGCCCTAGAGTTGACCCCTTTGGCTTCGCCGCCAGCATTCCCGAGCCAAGATAACAACGGACCGACAAGTAACTGTTAATTTTCAAGTTACCAGCAAGTTAAGAATTATTTCAGAATTTTTAACTCTTCTAACCACTGATATTTGTTCGGATACACATGATTTTTGAAGGTAGCCGTTAAAAAATAGTTTGAATATGGAATGCTTGAAGACTTACAGATTCAGCGATCACTGATCACGTTTTGCCGGGCAGAAATTTAGTTCTTTTTAAGCAGAGAAATGGTCGGTTCTTTACGTTCGTAGCAACGTAGACGAATCTATTCGTAGGTAAGTTCGTAGCAAAAGCTACGCTTCTCATTAAGTTTCTGTTCTCAAATTCTCAAGTTTTTAGTGAAGTGATATAGTTTCACTGAATAAGAGCAGGTATAATTAAGGTTGTGTGCGTTTAACGAATATGGAAAGTGAGTTGAACCAACTAGATATGAAGTGGCAAGGTCGCCCGCCTTTCGCCTTTCCTTGCGTTTTTATAAAGTATTTTAATATGTTACATTGGCCATATAAATACTATTATTCGAAAATTCTTCTTTGATACGTCGTAAAGTTTTACGGCACTTAAAGTTGTTTTAAGACACCAAAATAATAAAAATGAACAGTTACTGAAATTAGGTTTCTCTTTGTGGTGATTGCGTTGCGGTTTGTCGTTGATTTAAGAGAAATGCAAATGACCAAAGGAATAATAAAGTGTAATTACTATTGTGAAGTTGTAGATACCTTAGCACGCTGTAATGTACGCGAATGTAGAATGAATAATAAAATATAGTTGAAAGACCGGTTGCAGATGCTGCGGTCGTATTAGCTTCTTTCTTTATTTTTATTAGCAGTTGTAAAAATAAATTTTGCAATTGATGAGGAAACATAGCGGTGAGGTGAATAATGATTCCATATTTTATTACACTTTTGCTTAATGTACTGAAGAGCAAACATTACGGGTCATTTCATAGAAACTACTTAGGTACGTTTTGCTCATAAAATATGAAATGTTTATGTCACTTTAACTGTCGACATACATACATACATACATATTCTCACGCCTGTATTCCCATGAGGGGTAGGCAGAGCACATGGATTCAAAAATCCAGTGCCACGTCTAGCAAATTCAGGGTAACCAGATGGTTAAACGTGATATTGCGGTGACAGGTTGCTAGCCCATCGCCCACAATACACTAACCCTTTCCCAGAGTCGACTCTTACGACACCCACGGGAAGAAAGGGGGAGGTGCTATTCTAACCCGGCACCACACGGGCACTGTGCAACTGTCGACCATATTAAATAAATCTACCTACATTTATAATCCTGTACCAACATTATAATAAGGTACCTGGGTCGAATATGGCCAGCCGAAAAATATGGCCATACCCCTACACAGCCATAACTATAGCGAGATCTACAGCTTTGTTTATAATATGCACTGTTACGTCTAAGTGTAAGTAATGCTCAGGTGTCGCCACCATCTTCCCTGCGGCAACGATGTTTCTGCAATGGCAGTTGATAGAAACCACGTGTCACGGATGCAAATATTCACACATAAGTTTTAATGTTTTTTTGGTTTCTGTTGACTTTTAGCTAAAACTATGTATTCTATTTTTGTCATTACTAATCGCAAATTATATGGGTATGTTTTTTTCAAGCTTACTTTTGTATATTTTTGTTTTTTAACTTTTAAGTAAAATGTGAGTACAACTGCAAATATGGCCACTATGTGGCCATATTAATCTTATTGGTTTTTGAGTTTCGGCAGCAGCTGGCCATATTAATCATATAGATATTTGTTTTCAGTCTTTCTCAATGTTATTTCTTTCTTTCTCCTTACAGAATATTATATAACTCCACATTACATATCAAAATAGACCTGAGGAATTAGATTACTAATTACTAATTAAAAAAAATTTTTTTCGTTCTTTTTGTCCATTTTATGTAATTAATTAATTTAATGTATCGCACTAAGTCACGTGTGGCTGAGGTTTAGAATCACACCTCTCCATTTCGTCTGTGAATATCACAAGAGGTTACTGAGGAAATTAGTCGATGGGCTAGCAACCTGTTAGTATTGTACCATTTATATCCAGCCTTACGCCCAAACTTGAAAGTGGCCCCAAAAGGTCTTAATAGTCATAGATTAGTCTATGTAAAGTTTTCTGTGATCTGTCTAACCCGTTTAGGAATACAAGCGTGGGGTTATGTATGTGTACAAAGGACTTACCCCTTACGTATAGAAATTACTTCTGTGATCAATTCATACGGTTAATATGGCCCATCACCTGGCCATATTCACATACACTGTCGGAAATATGGCCATTTTCCCAACTTTCAAAAAATGAATTCCCAACCCTGACCTATTATATTCTAGATATTTTTGTGCCTGTCATATATTACCCAAATAAACACATTATCGAATAAATAAAGATTCGTCACTTCCAGTATTATACAAGTGCTTTATATTTAGTGTCAAACCTTAACGTGGCCATATTCGACCCAGGTACCTTACCAAGACTACCAAGAGTGTCAAAGTGTAGAATTGTGTTCTAAGAGGCAAATAAGGAAAGATAGTTTAAAGTAGTACTTATGCTAGCAACCGTCACTGACACTTTTATAATCTGAATTGAAACCGAAGATATGCTAAAAGTTTCTCCAAAGCGTATTTTGTGTTTTTGTCTTTTTGTCTACTTCATCGTATGTTTACAGGTCGTGTGAGAATAACTTCTATCTAATTAATCTGTGGATGTCGTAAGTTTAACTACTACTACGGACTAAGGAAAAATAATGAGGTAGGTACGCTTTAGGCGCCAGGCTAGATATCTGTCACTACTATACGTTTTTGTTGTATGTTTAAGCCTAAAATTTTGCTAAAAGTTGTGACAGTTTTGTTTGAAGCTAGGTTTCGTGTGCTCCACCAACCCCATTGGGAAATAAAGGCGTAATGTTTATGTCATGTCTATTTAACATGCTCTACCTAGCCCATCTGGGGTAAAAGGCGCGATGTTTGTTTTTGTGTAAACGACTGTGTACCATATAGCTATAGCACATACTCGTAACAGCGAATAAACTAGGCATGTAGGAAACAAAACGTATGCTAATTTTAGTGTCGACAACTTTCATAATACGGCGAGGAATCAGGCGTGAGTAAGGCAGTGGGCAGATTTTCCTGTTCATTTTCTTCCTCTACTACGCAATCGAATTTCTAAGTAGTTTCTCCATTTATTTACCTCTGGGTACCTATGACTTCCTGGTAGTGTGATGGCTCCACAATCAATGAACGTGCAATAAAAAAAGCAACTTGAGTAGATTTGTCATTGTTTTCTTCAAATAAAATGTGAATTTGATTTTCAAATTTTAATTTATCGTTTTTTTTTTGTTTGCGAATGCAGGCTTGATGTTACACGTGTAAGACATTTTTATATACCCACAGACTAATAACAAATATGGGATCTTTACATCTCTAGATAAAGATCCCAAACCATCTTAATTACAATTAGTACCAAAAGCCGAATAAAATTAACACTACAGCTGCAAAACAAACAAAAACTTATTTTCGCGTTTTTATCTGTGTTTCGTTACGTTTTTATTGTTTCCTATTAGAGTTACTTCAAGTACTTGCAATTACATTTAGATTTTATCTGCACTTTGTTATGTCCATGCTGGCTCGGCTATCTTTATTTGCAGTCATTTAAGTTGTGTTGAGCAACATTAAACAATTTATGTAGACGCACATAGTTGCTTAGCGGTACATCCACACCATTTGAAAAGGAACCAACTCTGTCTCAGTAAGGCACATATCAAAACTATATTACCAAATGGATGGGCAGAACATACGAAAGTAACATAGACGCTACATTTAAATTACGCCGAAATTATACCTTAACCTATTTCTTTAGTCACCTCTTGCTGCATCCATGGAAGAAATGGAGAGGTGTAATTGTAAATCCGACGTCGAACAGGGTAATTTTAGTTCTAAGTATTAAAAATACCTAAATAGAGATTGGCAACGTGCGGTAATACCGTTATGACTCAAATGGGAACGTGCTTTTCTTTAGATACATGCTTAGCTTATTTAATTACTTACTCGTATCTACATACGAATGACAATGTTGTGTACTAGTGTGTGCAGTAGCTGCATTTCTCAGAATCATTCATGTCAAGTGTGTTACAGCCAGTCCTGATATTCGATCTATCGGCGGTTTGACAAAAATACGGATAATGTAGGAGCGTCTTTTTTGTCTCTATACTAGAGACCTTTAGGTACTTAAAAGATGGTAAACAATCCTGACGTGTCTTTTTATTTAAACGTACACTGTATAAATCAAAATCTTTACATTTTACAATTTAGGTATGAAACAATCATTTACTTTCATAATTGAATTGTATAGTGTAACGATTTTCATTTTTAGACTGTGTATTTCAATAAAAAGACATGTCAAGATTGTTTACCATCTTTTAAGGACCTAAAGGTCTAAAGTATAGTGAACTACGATAGATGTAATAAAGGGACGTGCCCAGAAGCTCAGTCATTTGATCACAACGTGTGGTCATCATAAATAATCATAATATCATTACGTGAAGTCACATGGACTTATCAAGTATCATATATCACTGGAACCCTACTACAGTCAACCGAGACATGTTTTGCGTAACGTACTTACGGCGACTGCTTGACGGTTGTCTTTTATTTGTTTATTTATTACGTTTACTGAGTGGCTTACGTTGAGTGTTGGCTTATTATATTGGTCAGTGGGACAATTTGTACTTAGCTTCCGTCATCCATTCATCAATTGGAATAAGAACTGATCACCTAAATGAAATCGAACGTACTGTAGAAATATCAGTTGAAAATCGAAAATTATGTTTAAAATTTCATTTTGTTTAACATTCATACCTACCTACATTCACGCCTGTTTTCCCAAATGGGACAGACAGAGCAAGCGAATCACTAAAAATCAAAACCATGACTGTTTCACATTTCGTAGCAACCTCTAGCTGCTAGAGGTCTGCTAGAGTCTAGCATATTTAGGTACAATAGTGACAGCTTACTATTCTGTCGACTAAATCGTATCATAACCTATTTCCCTAGTTTGCCCTTTACGACATCCCCGAAGGGAACAAAGAGGTATAACTCTAAGCTCGACACCACGGGCCAGCTACCTACAAACTAACCACTTATTACCAGTTACCCCTAATTACTAAGTACCAGTAGAACAACTTAGCCGTGTGTAAAATTCCCGGGTGGTGTCGGGTCTAGAATAGCACCACTCCATTTCTTGAATGTCGTAAGAGGCGACTAAGGAAATGAGTTTAGGTATTCTTTAGGCGACAGGCTAGCAATTTGTCACTATTATACTATCTCTTATATCTGTTTTCAAACCCCGAATGATGCTAAAAGTGGCTGCGAAGCGTAAAATAGTAATAAACATGGTTATGTCTATTTCACATTTCGTCTGCCTACCCCATTTGGTAACATAGGCGTGATTATATGTGTGTATGTATTACCAGTTACTAACCAGTTATCTTCTCCATTCCAGGGGCCGAACGGATGCGGTCTTTCGAATTCTCCATCGTCCACCTTCTCACATGCATCGGGTTCTTCATCATGTATCTCATCGAGGAGCTGGTCCACATGTACATCCACAAGAGGGAGAAGAAGAACGCGAAGGCTCTCCCTTTGGTCCGCAACCTCAGCATCAGGAGGAGCCGCGCCAGCCCCGACAGCGCGGGAGACAAGAGCGTCACCAACTCTACCGCTGATCTCATCGAACAGGAGTCGGAGAAGAAGAAGGTATTGTAGTTTTTTTAATTTTGTAACGACGGTGTTGTTAGGCTGCCTGTTCTCTGGAGCGGAATAAAAGTCCACCAATAGAAGTGCATCCACTGAAGAGGAGAAGAGATTTCATGCAATTCTATTGGTGGATTCTATCTCGTTCCGCTCCAGAGGACAAGCAAATTAAAGCTTCTGGCGATGTTCGTTTGTTTTTGCTTCCAAGAATGATGATGGAAAAGAATACCGGGTATAAAAATATTGAATAACTTGTGTCTTAAATCGAGTTAGAATAAACATGTTTCCGTTGGTTGCCTATCGCCCTGTGTATTGGGTTCCTATTTATTTTGAGCCACCATTTTAATTTTACCCTGTATTTTACTTCCACTTTCTAACTTCTGATTTTTTTCTTACTATGTTATTGTTTATGTGATAGACCGCTTTATTAATTTTAACAAATAACTTTATATTGTAAAGGCCATCAAAATTTGCAAATTATTGCACAAAAACATAACACAAATGTCTAAACTGGCAAATAAAGTTTTTGTCATTTGAATTTTGTCGTTTAATTTGTTTTTTAGGTGTCATCCTTTACGCTAGACATGGTGCCGCATTTATGTTGCGATTATAACATGTTCTTATAATAAATGTTACCTGTTTATGTCTAAACGGGACCGGAACTAATATAGCGGACGTTAATTGCTTCCTTAAAAGTGGCTATAGGTAAAAATCGCAAAATTGCATAACCAGACTAGGTAATTAATACTTAGTTATTATTGATAGATATCTAATATTTATGAGTCATAAGTCGTTGATCACAAAAAAAACTTATTAATGAGTAGTATTATAATCGTTATCCTCATTCTTAATTTTCAGGATGTAGAGACTAATCACCACGGACATTCTCATCACCATAGCCACATGCCGGTCGCTGGCGGTGATGACGTCACCTCAGCTCTCCGCGGTCTCCTCATTGTGCTTGCCCTCTCAATCCACGAGCTATTTGAAGGATTGGCTGTTGGTTTAGAATCCAGCGCATCTCATGTCTGGTAAGTTTAAAAACCTTAAAATAAATTAGCTTTCCGCGCCATCTAGCGTTGAGTAGCAAAACTAATCGTGTTCAAACTTTGTGTAGATGTCGTTAGTGTCGACAGATAATAGTTCACCGTCAACCTAACAGAGGACGCTTTTATCAACAAATTATTTTCTGTTGTTTCAAGTTTATTGGTACTAATTATCCTTCAACTGTTTCAGGTATATGTTGGGCGCTGTGTCAGCTCACAAGTTGGTCATCGCCTTCTGTATTGGTGTAGAATTGATCGCCAGCCGCACGAAAACTTGGCTTTCTGTGGTGTACATCACTACTTTCGCCATTGTGTCACCTATCGGTATTGGAATCGGTCTGATTCTGGTCGGTGGGCAAGGTGCCACTGCCGCAGGAGTTTACTCCGTGGTCCTCCAAGGTCTGGCCTCGGGTACTCTGCTGTACGTCATCTTCTTCGAGATCTGGAAGAGCGACAGAACCGGCATCCTTCAGTACTTCGCGGCTGTCATCGGCTTCTGCCTTATGTTCGGATTACAGTTGCTTAGTGAGTATTATTTTTATTTATTAGCCATAGATATAATAATACTATAGTAATCCAGCTTAAATACGTCCCACTGGGCATAGACCTCCTCTCAGTATGAGAGGGATTGGGCTATATAGTTCCCAGGCGGGCCCGATCCAGATTGAAAATTTAACATGCAACTTTGAAATATTCCATCGTTGTGTGTCGGTTTCCTCACGATCTTTTCCTTCGCCGAATTGCTCGTGATAAAATATCAAATTCGATTTCGCACATAATGTAAATTCCGAATAATAAAATTCTTCCCCTTGTCTTTAGAACTACATAAATAAATATGTAAGTTCCGGCATATTTTTAACGTTTTTTTTTTTTCTTTTTTTACAGCCCCCCACAGCCACTCACATGGGGATGGTGACCACGGTCATTCTCACGACAAGTGAAGAATTGCGACAGAAGATAGACTACAGCACTAGCTGATATCTAAATTATTCTAGACGACTATTATTTTATGTACCTAGCGGATTGTGGAAGCGACTTTGATGTCTCCTGTTTAAAAAAACTTATTTTTGTTGTTGATGACGAGTCATTTACATTTTGGTATTATTTTTCACTTTTGCCTGTTAAACGGGACGTTTGTGTTAAGCGAACTTTTTAAAGAACTCTATTTATAGAGTTCTTTTTAGCATTTTGAATTGATTAGGAACCTTAAAATAGGCACACCAAAAACTGAAACTATCGATACGTCTTACGACTCGTGTTATCGATATCTGCATCTCTATCTTATATGTACGTTAATTCGAGATTGAGTGAAATGCAAATACCGTAGTAAACTGTTTACAAACACTGAGTTGTCTGATTGTTATTTAGATTTTTATACCAAGGAGGTGTCTAACTAAAGTAAATTATTGTTACGTAGGTATTTGTATTATGTGATGCCATTTTGTAATTGAGACGTATTAACTGTTACATTCGATGTTAACAGATGATTAAATTATGTAAGAATTAATTTGCCTCTGACATGGCCAATGTCTTGAATTCTTCAGACTAGAATATGTAGTCTAATAAAGGTGAACATAGTTGGACGTTATGCAGATAGAAATATTTATTGTAAGACGGATTTTTAAGTGTTTTTATAACGACGTTTTGAATCAATATTTATTGATACAATGAATTTGCAGTTGAGATGATGAAAATAAGTCTAGTCATCAGATTATTTTTATGTTATATGTTATATGGGCGTATTTAGTATGTTTTGTACCTATATGTTATCTTCCTTTCCATGAATAAGTATATTTATTTTAAAATGTCAATTTTCATTAGAAAGCTAAACTGAAATGTATCCTAGGATCTTTATTGTTTAAATTTTTGAGACCTTTCGATTGATCGTTGTAAGACCAAATTGTGGTGCTTAGTTCGAAAATAATAATATTTTGGAAGCCATTGTAATAGACCCACCTTTTTAGTACATGAAGGTCTTAGGAAGAAAGAGATTATTGTAAGACTTAGATTCGCCTTAATACTTTGTTCCAGTATTTCCTATGTGTAGGTAAGACATTGTCTGTCTGTGATATTAAATCGAAAAATGGAGTCGAGGCCATAGTAGAACAACTCAGCTATCTTTTTGGGTAATTTTGTACAAATTTCCGGACTTCTATTAATATCTAAACATTATGCAGTGGGTCAAATTTTGCGGATTTGTTTGCACGGCAAAATAAGAGAAGCTTAATGGCTGCTTTTTTGTTAATTTTTAGTTGTATTTGAGAAACTGAAAGTTGACCTTAAATTATCAAGTCCGGATTTTGTACGAATAAAAAGCTGTTTCTTCGTACATTTCTATGCCAAAACTTACGGCTATAATGAACATGTCATGGTGATATTGTAGGTTTTTCAACAAAGCTAACTTTGAAAATAAATATAAAATTCGTAGTAATTGCATAATAATTAAGAGCGCACTCTAAAGGTAGTATTGTAAATAAATTACTATAATAGACTTAAGAACTGTTAACTTTACTCTAACTACCTATATTTAGATGGTCAACAACATCCACATGATGGCAATGTTGGACTTACTTTTTTAATTGTTTACTTTATTAAATAATTATGAAATGATACATTTGCTTCTTTATAGTAATCCTTTTTTACTCCCGTTGCTTATTTATTTACCTACTTGATGGTATGTATCGACTCTAAAAGTCTATACTCTACGATCTTCGCTATAACAATACAGCAAGCTACCACTGACAACTAAAACTTAATTTAATTAACTACAAAGTAATTTGCCCGTGTGGTGCCGGGTTAGAATAGCACCTCCCCCTTTCTTCCCGTGGGTATCGTTAGAATCGAATCTGGTAAAGGGTTAGTGTATTGCGAGCGATGGGCTAGCAACCTGTCACCGCAATATCACGTTTAACGATCTGGTTACCCTGAATTTGCTAGACGTGGCACTGGATTTTTGAATCCATGTGCTCTGCCTACCCCTCATGGGAATGCAGCCATGTTAACAACTCTACAATGAACAACTCGTTGCTTGCTCTCTCAGTTGGTAGTGCTAGTTAGTTTTTCGCTAAATTTCACTTTAGAATTCGTTTTATAAAGTACGTTTGGTCGGTCTTAGCTACTACTATAATATGGATTAGGATTTACGATTATGAAATAATTAATATACCTACCCCTCATGGGAATATAGGCGTGAGAATATGTATGTATGTATGTATGTAATTTAATTAAGAATCATAAGCCAAAATATTTGGTTCTTTTCATTTACAAATGTTAAATTAGCATAACACAAAACTTAAAGAGACATTATAACTTAAACGAAAAGGTACTTATACTCCATTTCGTTTAAGACTAATTACTAGACTAGACTAGACTTACCTATAACGTACAATTTTTTTTTTCAGGAAACCAAAGGTAAAACTTGAAATCAATATTGCAGTAACACTTATTACCTACTATTTGTTTACATGTTGAAATCAGATTAATTTTTGGCAGCAATTAATTGATCTACATTCAATAATAGTGCAGTCAGCCATATACTAACATTTTTTTAAATATTTTTTCACTAATCTGGTAATCTGAAATGCCAGTCGTTAAAAGAATAAACAATGCATAATATTATAAATATTAAGTCTAATTTAGTTTTTGTATACTAACCTTAGTTTATAAGTTTTTTTATGTAGGTACTAACCAAATGAGATCAATGTTATCTTAGTGAAATAAATGAATTGAATTGAATTATGCTTATTTTTATTATTTTTATTTGAGAGACTGTTTTGTTAAGTGTGTCCACTATTGTACCAACAAAACAGCCAGATAGTTTGAAACAAAGACTAAGTTTAGTGTTAGAACTTATTAATCAGCAAGAACTTTTAAGTAAGGCTTATGTTATGCCACACCGCCGCAATTGCTGTGGCGATAGGTTGATTCTGCGCGCTGTATCAGTGACGGCGGTTGTGTGACATGAACCTAATAATAATAAGGTAATAAGTAAAAAGTTTATAAGCAACAATAAAAATTATAGCCACTTTTTTTTTACAAACTACACTGTCTGTCTATTGCGTTCCGTAAATCCATTACAAATTACTTTTCACAAATGTTAAAGTAGTTTTAATTTGCAGAGCATCGATATTCGACACTAACATTGTATTGTAGGTACAACACTAGGTCGCAATGTGACTGACTGACGGAACGGAACGTGAACGAGATCGAATATAAAAAAAAAACAGTCAGTAAAAAAACTTTATCAACAAGAACACTACAAAGTACTCAACTCAACTCAATACACTATTTCACTACGTGACGTGAACGCTCGCTTCACAGTGCACAGTACAGTACACACAATTGTTTACATTTCTGAAACTTACAGTGTGGTGTTTTTTGATTTGATTACGGTCCCTTGACAGATACAAAAGTTTGCACTGCAGGATAAATCTTAGATTTGTGAGTATAATAAACTGGTTTTCAGTAACTTTAAGATTATGTAAAATAACAGTTTCATCTCGTAATCTTCGTAGAATTATGGTAATTCAAATCAATCGTTAGAAAGTGATGCTCGCGTGTGATATAACTGAGTTGAAAGGTGAAATTAAATGCTGGGTGGATAACCTTGCCGTCGGGCGCAGTCACAGTCGACCAAGCGTCGTATAGAAAGTTAGTTTCAGTTTCGCTTTAGTTCCCCTAGTTAGTGCTTGTGTGGTGCAGTGGAAATTAACAATGAGCTTCATTATTGGTTCAACCATTTGTTTGTCAGTGCTACCCGACAGTAAGATGTTTCCACTAGTTTTGACAATTATAATGTGATTACTGATTACCGACGTTAACTTAGTGATTAACGCTCAAACTAGTATTTAATTGTCCTTAATGACAGGTTTATAGACTTGTTAGTATATTTGTAGGTTTGGTTTAAAAGCAATCATTCATTAGCTATTTAGCTTTGGCTTAAGTCTTATCTTTAGTCAGTCTGTGTCTGTGTGTGAATCATGGATGTTCACAAATTTTCCTTGAAATCTTCAGGTGAGCATAGACCGTTAGCAAGAAGGATGTCAGCTCCAGGTTTGACATCTGAGGCCCAGCTGCGGTACCTCCTGCAGTGGTTCGGGGAGTTCAGTGAGCTACAGCGTGAAGATTTCTTGCCGGTGCTGGCTGCTGCATCGGGGGGCAACACTGACCAGCTGGCTGCAACTCTTGCCGCACTTTCTTGTGAAGACAAACCTGTCAGCCTCTTTCAATGCAGGGTAAGTAAAACCAATGCAAAAGTAACTTGTTCTGTCAGTTTGTTACCTTGTCATGATTCAATCACTGAATTAATAGAATTAAATATGATATTATCCTATAATTAACATTACATTTTATCCCAAATACATACCATATTCCTGTGATTCTTCAAATCAGACCTTTGCATGTGATTATTTCCACAATGAAAAGAGATAGAAATATAAGTCAGTTAGTCCTTATGTTATTATGTCAAGAAATACAAATACATGTGGTATAAATTGTTTGCTCTTAGATCACACTCTTACATCAAAAAAATTTGGTGTTTTAGTATCTTTATATTGAAATAGCTTTCTATGAAATATTAGCATTAATGTATTTAAATTTGAAACTGTCAAAGATTCAATAAGAGTAATTCAGCAATTTTATTATTCAATGGTTATTTTATCCTGGTTATTTATTTAACAGTGTAGTATTAGTACTTATTAATACACTTAAAGTTAGTTTGTGTCTTTTTGGACTCTCACTAATAACCTGAATTATTTTAATTTACAGATTAAACTGTTCAATGAGTGGTACCCAACATGGACTGCAGATGAGCGAGAAAGGCTCATAGCCGGTGTTTCAGAAACCGATGCAGATTTTGGCAAAAAACTTCAAGAAATTCTTACCAATGGATTTCAACTGAATGGAGACCTCAATGGTACCAATGAAGCACATTCTCCAGTTCAAGAAGAACAAAAAGAAGCAGAGAAGTTTGAAGAAGTTGAACCATCTGAGGATGTGATTGAAGAAAAAGAGGAACCTGTTGTATCCCAAGATGCAAACATCCCTTTAGAAATAGCAGCTGCATCTTAATGTATAATGATGAATTCCTATTTACATAACCAAGTTTTTACAGTGAACCTCTGATCAGCAGCTAAACTTAACACTTTTTGCTTTACCTTAAATTAAAACATTCCTAACGCTTTGTAAAATAGCTCTGTGATTTTACATTCCATTTGTTGATTACATTCCATTCGAAAATTAGTTAAGTGACTATGAATCTCTTATTTTCATGTATGTTTACATATTTTACTTTTATATTTTGAATATTTAGAGTTATATATAAACTTGTAGATTTATCGGCAGGAATTGTTGGTGTTAGGAATCATGTAAAAAGACACTAACTTAGTTTGTAACTTTTTATTGATTGTAAGGTATTTTGATAATTAAAACACTGTTTAAGTACAAACATTTCATGTGCCAAGGTTGAATCAGTATTTCGAATCACGTAACTATGTATACATGACTTGCAATTGTTTAAACAGTCTGACATGTACGAGAGTGATAGTAAGGTGCTGTGAGAGCGGCAAGTTGTGACTAGAGAAGGGCCATAAAATATATTAAAAACAATATATTATTTACATTAGTAACTTATTTAAATAAATATTTGATAATTGTACCTACGCAGGTGTATTTATTTCCAGAATTTTTAAACAATTCCCTTGGGTAGAATCTATATTGTCGGATTTAATTAAAAATAAATTAATTCATTGAGAAAAACCCACCTCTGGGCATCCTTTCGTACTGTTTGATACACAATTAGGTACATACATGCTTTTTTTACTTTTAGATTACTGACCCTTTGCAAATGAATTTCTTGATCAACTTCAACGCTATCATACATAAACGAAAAGTTATATCGTTAAAACCAATGGCTACGTCACGTTTCGTAGCCACTTCTAGCGTAATAAAATAGCAACGCTCAATATTGCTCATAATCAACACTCATAATGACACTCTCCATAACTATTGAGCAAATTTCATCTAGATAATCTCATTTTATACATTTTAGGAAGTTACAAGATTTCACTCTGTAGTACTTAGTGGCAAGATGACTAAAAAAAAAACAATTTAGCCCGTCAGTTAAATTATTAAGAAAATATTGTACAGAACACATTTTATCGGGGGGCACGGTAGTGCCCCCACCAAGTCGTTTATTTTACAGATAAAAAGTCGCGAGTGACGTCACAGTGTGATGACAAATTTTACAACGGCGTGACGTCATTAGACTACGGATGTTTAACCTGCTTATCGATTTTCAATTGTTTGATTAACCAAAAAAACGCGTCTCATATTTTTCCATAACCTAATTGACGGATTCAAATGGCGTTTCGAAAACCACAAATCAGTCTATGGTTCGAGTTTGCTTAGGATCCAATCGACGTACGCGCCGACTCTCGTGTAGACGCCGGGCCATCCCTTCGTCCCACACGGCGAGGGCCCATAGGACACGACCCCGACGGCTATCCAGTTGTCGGCACGAGGCTGGCGGCCCATGAGGGGCCCGCCGGAGTCCCCGCGACACGAGTCGTGGTCCGCGACGCCGCCCGCACACAGTTGCTTGTTTATGATATTTCGGTTGGCTCGCTGGAACACCCGTTGGCATTCCGATCTGGTGACAACTGGGACTCGGACTTTGAGTTTCACGTCCGATTCTGACCCTGGAAGCAGAAGAGTATGTATTAGGGAGGCTGCTAGCTCTAGGAGGGAGGCGTCGTTACGGCGTCTCCCAACCCGGCAAGATGACAACGTGTGGTTTTAGTGAGTATGTTCCCCCTTCCCTTCGACTCGGGATGTGGGCGGAGGAAAGAATCCTACAAAACTCCCGGGCCTCCACAAGCCAGGGAGCATGCGTAAAGCGATTCCACTCCGTCAAAAAAAGGTACTTAAAGGGAAGGAGAATGCTAGGTTTAAGACTTCCCTATAGTAAGTACAGTGCGTATTTAAAATGCGCAGATGACGCGCGTATACGCGCTTCTAACGAGATTCAAACACAATCTATGCACACGGGGTGATGGTGATACCTACAGACGCGCTGTAGGTACTGCTCGTTGCTTCTACGTTTTGTTTGATCCACTCTAGTCCACCTCCCTTTCGTGCGTGCTGTTTTACACCCAGTATAGGTACCTAACTAAACGGTGCTTTTAAAGTGCCCTCACGATACGTCTGATAGCCCTAACAGACGACCAAATCTGGTTTGGTCCGAACCACGAACTTGGTTGGCTCCAAACCAAATTCGAACGTGTGTTCAGCGGTTGGCCGAACATTTGTTCGGTTGTTTGGGAAAGACTCCAATAGAGAGATCTCTCTCCAGGCAGATGTTATGCCTGGGGACCGAAGTCCATAGAGAGGAAGTTGGAAATTGTATTTATGCAACCGATCGTCGAAACTTCGATATCGGGATGTAGGCTTCCTTTTTTCTTGACAGTAGGAGTTCTACCACTCGATGATAGATGGCGCTAGGTGTCCCTATAGTTGTTTGGTTTGGAGCCAACCAAGTTCGTGGTTCGGACCAAACCAAATTTGGTCGTCTATTAGGGCTTTAACAGTCGCCTCTTATTTTAATTGTACATACCTCAGCTCCGATATATGTAGGTACTTTCAGTAGTAGTAAGCAGTGCTTCATAAAAGTTTTGCTTACTTTAAGAACCTCTTTCAAAATTTATAACTTTTATAAGTAGCCGCTAAAAAAATGTCGCCAACTTTACCCAAAGCTTTTTACCGATGAGTATGTCTTCAGCAATTCACTTATTTGAATTCATCAATTCATTCTATTTGATCTCATAGCGCTTAAAATGACCGAAATATACCTTAATAACAATAATAACTTACGGTTCTCGGTTTTGCCCCAACCAGCGACTTCCATGGTGTAATCTTCAAACGTAGCGGCTCTCAGAACGTTTGATGTCGGCAAGCAGATTGGTTTAACGAAATCTGAAAAGTAAACACGATATTTATGGTAAAATATTGATGAATACGTAGATATGTAGTAGGTACGTAGTTAAACAATCGCGCACGACAAGACCATAGGTATTCTTTATTAGTCTGATGGCACCGCTCATTGTACCTATCTCAGACAAATGATCGATTATTCGTCTGTTTAGCACAGCAAGGCGTGAGTAGACTATACCTGTCGCCATCTAATTAGAGACGTCAGAAAGTGACAGGTTGCCTATCCCGCGCGCGTCGTCCCACGCATGTCGCTGTGCTAGCCTAAAATGTCCGATCCGAGGTAATACGATCGTGAGGGTAAAGTCCCGTTAAATTAGAACCTTGTTATCTGTACTGTAATGTGGTTTCAGATTCAAACCTCGCGATTGTACCATCCCGGTTGGAAAGGGGTAGGGTAAGGGACTGGGAAAGACTCCAATAGAGAGATCTCTCTACAGACAGATGTTATGCCTGGGGATCGAAGTCGCCAGAGAAAGTTGGAGGTTGTACCTATTTATGCAACCGATCATTGAAACTTTGTTAGCGCGATGTAGGATCGTTTAGTTCAGCTATTCGACGACTGTGGCGCTGAGGTGCTACAGGTCTTATGCTTTTATGCGTTTACCTGTATACTGTACGTCTCGCGCAAGCCGCAGCAGGGCAATATCGTTGTGCTGGTTGTCGTCATTGGCGTTGTAGTCCTCGTGAGCGATGACCTGCGCTATCCCCACGTCTTGAGGGGCGAGGGCGCAGTCGTCCCTGCTGGTGCAGTCCTGGGTGCTTGAGGTGTTCCACTCGCCCAGGCGGACTTGGCTTCTGTGAAATCATCAGCGTTTGTATCTACTCTGTTTGGTAGCGCGAGTAAAGTTGTTGACTATCTGTCACTATCAGCTAGAGTCGTCTGAAAGTGATATAAGGCAGTACGCACGTGTTAGGTACTGTGCTTAAGCCTAGTTGGGACGTGGTAAGTTGTTTAGTCGAGTTGCGAGTAATTTAGTAACTAAAAGTGTCTGAACAATGAAACTTCATTGAGTTTTACTGTTTAAACACATTTAGTTAGATACTAAAATACTCGTAAATCAACTAAAATGAGCCTAGTCCGAAATAGGCTTAAAACTAGGCGCGAGCAGAGATGCGCGCGAGACTATAACTAGGCTATCAGTGATAGCCTATCACTGTCTAACTAGGGACGTCAGAAAGTGACTGGTAGTCTATCCACTATTATACCTCCATCCACACAATCACGCCTAGGTAGGGTCATTTCGCCGGTTCGCGTCCATCCCCCAGTTCGCGTCGATTTTACGTATCTGCCTTTGAAAATCCTCGAAAATAAGTAAACTAACACACCAATCAAACAAAAAATATTTACCGCTACTACCTCAATGTATGAAGCACATGCACAAATTAACAAAAGGTCCGTGCGTTAAACCAATACCGTCAAAAAAAAAATTTAGTTTCGGCTGTTGAACAAGGGAGCACTTCGCGCGGGAAATTTAGATAAAAAATAGCGTGCAGCGGTGCATTCGATGGTTATTTTTTTATAGTTATCTATGAATTTTAGGACACATAGCCGTTTCTAGACTTTGGTAATGAATAAAGGAATAAGATTAATTGTGACTGTGCTTATTTTTTTTTAATTTAACTGTTAAAATAAGGTGGACGCGAATTGATCCATCGGATTTACAAAACTTCCAGTTTGCGTCCACTGTGGATGCAAACTATACCCACAGACGGGAATAAGAAACCAATTTGCGTCCACCATTTTTGTTCAATACACTTGCTTGTAAAATAATTAAATATGCATGTTTATTATTATTGTATTTTTTTTTCAATTAGGCTATGTTTATAAATCGATTTTTAAAACGAAAGAGTAAATTCTTTGATTTTTATTTTCTATTTAAGAGGAGTTTTTCTAGGACAAAAAATAAGGAAAAGATAACATCCTCTCCGTGTCTCAAAGGTTGGCTGTAAGAGATCCCTTAAGGGATAAGTCCGGGTTTGTACTTCACCGTTTTTTTTATTTTTTTGTAAGACTTCTTATTTTGTACAATAAAGTATTTACTTACCTACTTAATTTAAAGAAAGTTAAGTGAAATTAGAGAGACGAGTGGATCTATAAGGTAACATAGGGTAAAAGAGGGTAATGGGGGTCACTTAAGCGAGAACTCAAATAAAATTTCAATTAAAAAGAAAGTATTTATTGCAACCGCCTGTAAACATAATTTAGTTATTAAACTATCATTAGAGATCAATTTCAGTCACTTTGGCAATCAACTTTGGAAATTATAAAAGTTTTAAAAAAAAACAGTTTTGACTCTCATTACACTGACATCAGGGTAATGGTGATCACCCTTGCGGGCAATCGGAGTCAAATAAAATCTAGCATACATCGCATAGCTGACTCCCACCCTGTGCACTCCGCGTGAGCCCATTGTCCACACGAGGTACACCTGTACCACATCTCGTTGTTTTACCAGTTGTAAGTAATGGTAACCACTTGCGGGTAATGGGAGTCATCTGACTCTCATTTCCCACAACTACACTAATGACTAAAAAATTAAAATAAAAAAAAACTTTAATACACTGATTTAATCTGAACTGCACATGACAACTTGAAACGTCTAACGAAGTAAATGTAAATGTCATAATCGCATACTGCAAGATTTTAGGCAGTTACCTTCTAATTTGCATTTACGTAAAATTACATCAGCGGAGCGCAAAAACAAAAAACGTTCGTTTCTCAGAGGCGCGTGGGCCGACTGGCGCGAGCCATTCGGGGCTGCGCGGGGGGCCGTAGCGGGGGCTGAGGACGCTGTTTACGCGTCGGTCTCATGTAGTGTTTCGTGGTGGTGTGGGTGACTCCCATTGCCCGCTGACTCCCATTACCCTCTTTTCCCCTACATACAACATACCTAACATACTTATGTTCCCAAACGGGCTAGGCAGAGCACACGAAACGTGCTTACATTCATACATATTCTCACGCCTGTATTCCCATGAGGGGTAGGCAGAGCACATGAATTCAAAAATCCAGTGCCACGTTTAGCTAAGTCAGGGTAACCAGATGGTTAAACGTGATATTGCAGTGACAGATTGCTAGCCCATCGCCCACAATACACTAACCCTCTCCCAGAGTCGACTCTTACGACACCTACGGGAAGAAAGGGGGAGGTGCTATTCTAACCCGGTTCCACCCACACGGGGCGCGAAACGTGACATAGACAAAACCATGATTATGACTATTTCACTTTTTGCAGCCCCTTCTATCTAGCATAATTTTAGATTTGATAACAGGTGGAGGATGTATAACAGTGACAGGTTGCTAGCCTGTCGCTTAAGGCATACCTGAACCTTGTTGAAAATTTTACAGATAACTCACGTTTATTAAATCGAGTTCGACATGTTTCCGGCTAATTCGTAGCCCTTTCATCGAAGAAGTCGCGCGAAGAGAGCGGAGGCGCGCAGTGCGCGTTTGGCAGCAGCAGCCGCCGCGGCTCCTAGATGAAGGGCTACGAATTAGCCCGAAACATGTCGACCTAAACTCGATTTAATAAACGTGAGTTATTCGTAAATTTTTCAACATGAGCGAGCCTCACGGTAGTTTAACATACCTGAACCTATTTTTTTTATTTTTGTAAGATAAATACAATACATATAACATGCAATGAAGATGCTATTACCAGTACTGTAAAACATCATACTTACACCACGCTTTTAATCCCAAATGGGGCAGGCAGAGCACATGAAACGTTACATTGACAAAACAATGACTAAGTATTCACGTTTCGTGGCCACTTCTAGCATATATTTTTTTCGGTTTTAAGGTGGTAGGGTGACCGCACCAGTAATGGACATAGAACCAGTAATGGACAATGACTCTTATTTACTACGCACTAAGGAAAAGTCATTTGTTTTACAACAATCAATTTACAACTCTATGGTCTTTATATTATGAATGAAGTGTCCATCACTGGTGCTTGTCAACTTAAACCGTCCATAACTGGTGCCGTCACCCTAGGTATAATAGTGACAGGTTGCTATCCTGTCGCCTAATTTTAAGTTCGATCAATGTTGAAAAGCATTATTTTTAATTGTTTTTTTTATATACTGTCGATTTTTAATATTTAGTTACATTCTTCAATTTAATAATAAATAGTAAATAAATGAAGAAATTATTAAAATACATTTTTTCTTATCAAATACAAAAAAACACCCCTATATTCCTATTCAAAAGTGGTGGACGCAAACTGGTCCAAGGGTGGACGCAATCTGGATTTGGTGGACGCAAACTGGGTGAAACGCCTATTTCTGAAGTTTTTCTCTTTAATAAAAAACATACGATGTTTCGAAAAAAACTAAAAATTGAATCTCAAAATAGACTAATATATTGGTCATATGACATAAATACTTCGTAGCAATTAGTTCTAGAACATTTTTATTTTTGCTGTCAAACTTGCCAACTGCACTAAATGGACGCGAACCGGCGAAATGACCCTATATTCTCGAAAAGGAGTAGCCAGAGCACACGAAATATGACAGAAATGTCATCGCTCAGGGCGGTGGTAGTGTTAAAAAAGGCACTTTTTTAATTTATCGTTGAGAATACAGGTGTGACGTATGCAATACTCACAGTCTCCAGTTTGGCGGTAAATCCTTTCCTTTCACGCAGTGCGCAGCCGTCATGACGTACTTGGACGATATCAGCACGCCGCCGCAGTAAAAGCCCCAGCCTCGTGCTAAAATATATAAAAATAAAAATAATAAATAAATGAAACAACTAACTATTTGCTTGATCCTATGACAGAAGTGTTTTATTCTTAAAACGGTTGACTACCAGAAACATAGATAAAGATTAAATGTCTTGTAGTTACACTATTAAACTGTGGAATCAGTTGCCTATCGACATTCAAAGATTGCAAACTGTGGCTCGACAATTTATCGTACATTTTGGCTGTTATATGTTCTGTCTGTTTATAATAATAATCCCGCCTAATTTCATCCCACTGCTGAGCAAGACCCTGCTCTCAGTCCGAGAGGGCTTGGGCTATAGTTCCCCCGCGGGCCTAGTGCGCCAATACCTACTGAGTATAGAAACATCATGACTACATATAAGCAATTATATATTATGCAAATTATAGTGACGAATGCCGTCAATTTCGAACGGAATATCATACTTCGGGATTGTTCCCGGAAAATTAGATGGGATGGGATCTGTGAGATCGTGGTCGCATTCTCTAGTAGTTACCGATTAAAAATTGGGCCTACTTACGCCCCAAAAGTCGACAGAAACCTGGTAGACACCTGTGTCACTTACGTTTGTCATATCGCAGAAGCGCCATCCACGGGTGCTCATCTATTTCGGTCTTCGTGCCCCCCACGATTCTGTCGTTGCTTTGTATGCCGCAAACCGTGTGGTCAGGCAACAGACTGGCACCCTGGTTCTGTGACGGCCTGTTAGGGTACCCACTGGGCGGCTGGAATTGGTTTGAGGCAGGGGCCCCGCCTCCGAACCTGGAGGGCTGCTCCCCTGGGTAGTTCTGGAATTCAGGAGGGCAGCAAACCTGAAAAAAATGTGTCTAGTTTAATGATTGATGTCGAATTTAGAATAAAATATTCGTTGATTCCGTCAAAGTCACAAGAGGCGACTTAGGGGCAGCACAGACGACAGACTTTTTGTGCGATCGAGTCTGCGGCGCACAAAACTTCTGCGTGGATTGTATGCATTGTGCGCCGGACTTTTTGTGCGTCGTGTGCGTTACTGCATATATTATGTTCTACTGCATATAGGTTCTATTTTCACAGACTAAAAAGTCCGTCGCGGATAGTCTGTCGTCTGCGCAGGGCCTTAAGAGGAAATGGAGCGGTCATATTTTGTATGGAAACGTAGTCCCCTGTTTCCTCACTGGATATTACCCGTAGAACAATGATTTTTTACATCAACAATCTAATGATGTATTAGCATGTTCCTATGTTTTCCTTTTTTTCTTTAGTGAATTATTAAAAGAGATATTAACCTTCAAAAACATGAAAAATTGGTAAGTTTTTTCCGTTGTGTTCAAACCTCTAGAAACCAATTTTAACACAATTATATCAAAATATAAGAACATGGAAACACAGTTATGACATTTTTTAAACATTTAATGAAAAAACATATTTAATCGGTTAAGTTTTAGAGAAGAAATCAGGGGACTACGAAACGTTGTTTTTGGATAATTTTCATAGGTATTTTCGGTCCGAGCTGTAGTTGTTCTTATCGCACTCGACGTCGTCTAGGCAGGTCACGGCGCGACAGCAATAGATTTAGCAAATACCTATTTTTCAATTCCTTCGACCGGCATATTTCCTCTTAAGACTACTTTCAGGTATGCTTTAGGCGACAGACTAGCACCACATGTCATTGTTATATTTCATCTATCTTTGTTTAAACCTAAGATTATGCTTGAAGTGTCTGCGAAGCGTGAAATACTTAGTCATAATCATGGTTTTGTCTGTGTCACGTTTTGAATGCTCTCTGCCTACCCCATCTGGGAACACAGTCGTGATTGTATGTATGTACCAATAAATCTAAAGTAAGTAATATAATAAATGTTTTAATTTAATTTAATGATATAGTATAAGTAGCTGTAGCGTTCCAGCGCCACATTCCTCAAATAGTCGAACTAAACGATCCTACATCGCGTTCATGCGGTAATAAGTTCGTACCATTTATTCGTACATATATGGTACATAAAAAAAAAAGCCGTGGTAGGCCAGCGGTTTGTACTGTGGCCTCTCAAGCAGAGGGTCGTGGGTTCAAACCTCGGGCTCGCACCTCTGAATTTTTCGGAATTTATGTGCGATATAGAATTTGATATTTATCACGAGCTATTCGGTGAAGGAAAACATCGTGAGGAAACCTATACACAGCGACGAAGTAATTCAACGCTGTGTGTGAAGTTCCCAATCCGCACTGGGCCCGCGTGGGAACTATAGCCCAAGCCCTCTCATACTGAGAGGAGGCCTGTGCCCTGCAGTGGGACGTTAATAGGCTGATGATGATGATGATATAGTACATACAATCACGCCTGTGTTCCCAAATGGGGTAAAAAGAAGACTCGAAACGTGACAGACAAACCCACGATTATTTCACGCTTCGCAGCCACTTGCAAAGTATTAAAGTTACGGGTGGCCACGTATGACCACCGTACCTGTATCAAGTTCTCTTCTAGCTACCCTCCTTATAGTACCTACCTTAGGATTTTGGTAATCGTCGAAGCCGCAATGCAGGTTCTGTAGAAGCTTTGTCAGTTGAGGCGTGGCTCCGGCCCTTAGCTGGTTGCTGAGCCCGGAGCAAGAAGTCTGCAAGGGCACGCATTGCACGCCGCTGTTACAGGACCCTGTAATACAACAAGATGCTGTCTCAGTTTTCATAAAATCTTTTGCGTTAATACGCAAACGAAATAGACGCGTGCATTACACTAGACGCTCAGTACAACGGCTAACTTTGACACCTCGACGTCACTTTAAGTATCTAAGGGTCCGTCCATTAATCACGCGAGGCTCGAAAGGGGGAGGGGGGTCAGTAAAAAAATCACGAAATATCACGCGGGGGGAGGGGGGGGTCTAGTAATATATCACGTGTATTTATTTTGTCGACGATTTTTTCGCGATACTGAACTGAAAAGCGGTGTTATGTGTATTTAATTTTTCGCCAAACAACCACAAATTCGAAAACGGCTTGCAGCGGCTAACACGACTTTCGTTTATATAGACAGATTTTTCAAAAATAAGATTTTTTGTAGTTACTAAAAAATACACGTGATATAGGGTAGGGGGGGGGGTCTTGTCATGAACCTCACCAAATATCACCGAGGGGGAGGGGGGGTCAAAAATGCCCAAATAAAAACATCACGTGATTAATGGACGACCCCTAAGTATAAAGTAGATTTAATACAATATAATATGTAGTAGTATTTAGTATAAATAGTATATGGTAATACAATTGCAATATAGTATGTAGTAAATTTAAATAAATATTCTTTGTCGCATTTTGGAAAGCACACGTCGCAGCAACATATAAAATCTAGTGATTACTTAAGGTGTTTTGTATCACCACTTAGCTCAATTTTCATTTAATATTCTGGCGCTCCGGTTCCTTTTATTATTCCGGTTCAGCTTTAATATACCTCTACGCTTGTTACAAACAAACTTTTAGTTAACCGTTGCAATGATTTTGCTTCAAAGAGCGTAATTAATGTTTAAAATTCCCGAGCAATGTTGGCTATTTTCCAGGGAAAGATAAACTGGGGTCAGGTTGGAATTACCCTCTATCAATGACTTCACTAACAAAAACATGGTTTTCCCGTTCTGATAACATAATGAAACAAACATCGACTTAAAGTAGCTTTTTATATAAATACCGGAGGTCATAACCCCGTCCCGTGACAAAGATTTAAGTATATTTTACGACGAAACTAACCCACCTAGCACTGGCAAGTGCCAAGTCTTTTTTGCACATTGAGGATAGAACCTATAGAGTACTAATGTCATCTTGGTTGTTCGGAAATTATTCCGCAAAACAATTGAAGTGATCGCTGTGCTCTTATTGGCCGGTCCAAGATCGCGCGTAACGCTAGTGCCTTTTTCTCTACGGTTATTGGCTCTGTACAGTTTCTGCGACAGTGACGATGACGTTTAGTATGTTGAAATCAACAAACTATTTGCGGACCGGGGTTGCGAACATTGTTTCTCTATAGGTTCTATCCTCTATGTTTTTGCATCAGGATATAAAAAGAAACACTTCTTGTTTCATTAAAATATTAAATGTACTTAGCCGGGTAAGGTTCAAAAAAATTGTACATAAATTAAGGGTTAATAAAAACAAAATCACGATCGCGTCTTTTGTGTAACGAAAATTACCTATACAAAATGTATGGGTAATTGTCGTAACACAAAAGAATCAATTAACTTTTGTTTTTATTAAAGCCCTTAACTATGTACAATTTTTTTGAACCTTACCCAGCCATAGTTTCGACAGCCAAATTTTGAAAGAGTGTTTTATAAGTTTAAAGTTCTTGGTCGCCTCTTATGACTTATGACATTCTCGGAAAAATTCAAATGTAATTTAATTTTCAAAAAGATCTATCTATCAATACACGGACGAGAAATTCGCAATCCTGTTTAAGTACTTTTTTATTTTCAAGACTTTTAGCAAGTTTGGATTTTAACTTGAATAGAAAAGGTAAAGCTATTAAAAGTAAACAAATTTTCGAAAACATAAACAGAACATAATTTATGTAGGTACCTAGTAAGCACGGGCGTAGCCAGGATTTAGTTTTGGGGGTAGGGGGGTGGTTGACGAAAAAAATCAGCCAAGTGCGAGTCGGACTCGGGTGCGAAGAATTGTTGTATGTGAGCCTGAACTTTTCGGGGCGGGTTTACACCCCCAAACCCCCCTGGCTACGTCCATGGTATGTAGTAAGTTCCTAGTTACTACGAACAGAAGGTCCCCTCCAACACATGCTGAGGCATAAAAACACTGCTATCTCTTACTATCGTTACCTGTCTGATGTAGACCTTTCATGAGTGGAACTCCCCTGACGTAAACAAGCATCACTCGGAACAAAGAGGCGGCGGCCGACCGAGAT
>BHDV01030387.1:425376-447495 GCA_005406045.1 Adoxophyes honmai
CTTATAAAACCCACTTTCTCACATAAACTTCGTTACGCCTTTACTCCCAAATGGGGTAGGCAGAGCACAAGAAACGCAACATAGACAAAACCATGACTATTTCACGTTTCGTGGCCAACTCTAGAAAATATTTTAGGTTTTAAGTTGTCAGGTATACCTACCTAATAGTGACACGTAGCTAGCCTGTCGCCTAATTTATACCTTAACATATTTCCCAAGTCACCTCTCATGACATCCATGGAAGAAATGGAAGTTCTAAACCTGACACCACACAGCACTGGGTTTTTTTTTTCTAGTGAGGGTAAAAGCAAAAAGCGATGCGCGAGCTTACCCCCCATCATATCATTATCTTATCTTGACCCCCAGCACAAAAAATCTTACCAGGACAGATGTCGAGGATTATATTGGCGGTTGTACACACTCGTCGAGAGCCTCTCGCCGAGAGCCTCTCGACACGCCGCCGAGAGCGACCGATATGAGAACGAGAGAGCGAGACGAGACGAGAGCGCCCTGTACACACCCGCGCTCGGCCTGTCTCGGGGTGTCTCGACGAGTGTGTACAGCCGCCATAATAATAAATTATATTAAATAAGCGTTTATTTTTAATCCCAACGCAAAAAAAGCTTTGCCTGTTCGCCAGTCGATGGGTCGTCACCCACTCAACATAAAAATTATTGTTTTCAAAACTTCTTTTGCGTAGATATTACTTTATCATAGGATATCTCATGACCTTGACCTAACTGATGACACGGAACACCTCAATCACTAGATTTAATTTCTTACTGCGGCTTGTACTTTTTGCATTAAAACTTTAAATATTTACTGTCTTCATGGCCTCAAAATGTACATAAATTTAATCACCCAAAGTTAGTGCGTTATTTAAAAAAATTACCTTCTCTGTTTAACTATAATATCAATTGGTTACACTTTATTATAAACGGGAACACATTTTTGTCAACCAAACTTGTCGACGAACTCGACGTCGAGGTGTCAGATTTGGCTGTCATATTGTATGGAGAGTTTCATAGCTCGACGTAGAGTTTGTCGACGAGTTTAATTAGTTTAATTAGAATATCACAAATGTTGTCAAATGTCTTCCCGTTTGGGATTGACTGTAACCGATTGATATTATGATTAAACAAAAAAGATAATTTTTAAACAACGGCCAAAATTTGGGTATTTCAATTTACCTACATGTTACGCCAAAGAGCACTAAAAACTAACAACTCTGAGACCTCTGTATTTATCTACTATATAATAAACCTTTAATTGAATAATCACACTATCACAATTGATAACAAAATAAGTTCACATAAGATCAGCTTCCTCGATGTCGATGTAGGTACATTTCGAAACAAACAAAAAACATCCACAACTAGAAGCAATTGTGTATCTACAGACGGATATCTACGCTTGTTGAATTAATTATTCAATTCAACGATGTGCATAATGTTAATTTAAGTAGTTTAAAATAAAACGGTACTTACACAAAACAAGTTCTCGTAACGTACAGGCAAGGAAACTGAATGTTTAGAAGGTGTATTAGCTTCGGTATTATTCGCATCATATTACTTATAGTTTATGTCATGCAACTGGCTAGAAATAGTACTTAATATGGCCAATTTCAGAATTAAGTTAACCTGCTAAACATCCAACTTCCGTGACAATACCTACATATTTAATATTCGCAATGTATAAAACACTTAAGCGTCTAGGTGTAGTAAATAAGATGGACGGCTATTAAAAACCAGTTCTACTTACGTTGGGCCGTAGCAGCTGCGATGGTCAGCAACACGAAACAGAAAATGTGTGACCTCATACTTGATTAATAGAATTAAGAGAACACTTGAGCAGTAGCGACGCAGCATCACCGGGAGACCGGCGACGACTGATGACAAGCGGCCTTTGCGGGCGAAGCCGAAAGGTTATCAACATCAACAAAATATTAAAAATAATAACAGGAGCCTGTGCTCTGTCGGCAGATTGAATTAGCACTGATCGGATATACAGTCGCGTTTTCCTTGTAGCGCTGCTAATATGCAGGTTTTCCACGTGTAATTTAAGAGTGTGTAGATCGCAATGGGGATAGGTAGGGTACTTAAAATGTCTTTGTCTTGCTGTACGCATTGGACCGGAGCCCCTATGACCCCGACTGATAGGTTGGGCGCTTTCGGGTAGATTAACTTGTTATTGTCGTAAAAATATTTATATTTGATGTAAACAAGTAGGGTGTTGGCCCCAGTTCCGGACAGTTCAAATGACACGCACCAGTAATGGACACTTCATTCTTTGTTTATAGAAAGGTTGCTTGCTAGCCTATGACCAGGGGTCGCATTTGCCATCGCATAATCCGATGAAAGAAAACTATGGAGTCGATATTAAAACTAAACTTTAATTCATATTCATACTCATACTCACTAATTTTCTGAGTCCCGTAATACTTTGCCCCTTGTGCAGATTAACAGATTAAAAATGTTAATCGAAAATTAATCTTACTAAATAAAATTAAATTATGGAAAAATTTGCCATTATTTACTCATTTTACAATTGTAATTTTGAAATGGACAATGCACATGCCATACCTTGTCAAGATTTAGAGGCACTCATTCCTGTATCTACAAGCTTTATGAATATTGGAAACTAGATGCACATTATAAAAGTAATGTTTTATTTTACTTTATTTTTATTCACAGTATAATTTATTTCTACTTACATAATTTATTTTATGAAACGAATGAGTATGAGTATGGTTTACATAACAATTTAATTTTAATATCGACTCCATAGTTTTCTTTCATCGGATTATGCGATGACAAATCCGACCCCTGCCTATGACCCTACATTTCTACCTATTTCCTTTGCCACTTCTTACGGCATACAATACACGGGAGAAATATGTCATAGTGCTAGTGAAATGACTAATCAATTTGTATGAAAGTGCAATTATAGGAATGAGCAACACGTCATCACAGCCGTAGCATTAAAATTAAAACTTAAGCATGTCACAGACTAAGCAGATACGATGGTATTTTAACTGCGTATAAATGCCATCTTTCCATATATCGGTGCCTCAGTGCCAACAGATACTTGACGATAAAATATAAGTTAGGTATCTGCGCTGTGTCTGTGTCTGTGTGTTAGCTCATTGAATTGTACCTATAGGGAGCGATATTGACAGATATCCGTTCAGATACAGATATCTTATCATATCTGCTTAGTGTGTGACACGCTTTATTCACCGTGGCTCACACACACTCCGATGCAAATTTGGATTTTTTTTATGCAAATGTCACAGAACTTGTAATTAATGCATCGCATACTTACCTCGTATGCGGGTTGTTTTATTTTCCTGTTTGCGTTAACTTAATGAGCAACTTTGTGGGTAATTTTAACGCTTCCATAAGAGCAAAAAAAAAAGTGAGGTAGGTATCTCGGTAACCATTTTTTGCGTCGAAACCACAGTCAGTTTGGATAATTAGGTAATCGCTTAGTTCCTAAATATCTTCGCTATCGAGCTGTTCACGTTAAATTTCCTTTTTGATTAAATAGTCGTAAACACTACGGTCTATTTTTTAATAATTTCTGATATTAAAAAGACATTGCCTCTAAGTCGTTATTGCCTGTTTGTGGCGATTCTAAAATAGTATTGTGCCTCGAAAGTTAACGATAAATTAAAATTTGTATCGTTTTTTGTAGGTATAAGGTATCCCACAAAACAATCTAATAGGTAAACGTTGAAATTTAGTTTATTGAGATCGTCATATCTTTTCGTATACTTACTTAATAAAATATAGCACGGGCCAACATCAGCATTGCGATACAGCGAGGAAACGCTCCCAGCGTCTTTGGAACCATGCCTCGGGGGTGCCCATTTTTAAATATATTTTAGATTTAAGTTTAGTTTTTAAGTTAGTTGAAGGTAGGTATAAGGTGCAAACATTGTCGAAGGTTCGGAGAGCACCACTAAGTAAACAATAAAATATGGCAGGCATCATTATTGGTGAATTTGATATAATCAAATACATAATATATTTATCAATTTAGCATCTGAGTTAAAAAAAAATAGACCATACGATGCACAACTGAAATAAAATTGACACAACACAAGTTTGCCGGAATGCAGCATCTATTTGTCTTTTAATGTTGATATTTGTGAAATATTTGGACATTTCATTTGCATCTGAGTTTGAGGCTGCGCGCTGTGTCTCTGAACAGTTTTAGTCCCAATAAAAAGAAAAAAATACCCCTAACGTTCGATTGGTAGTAGGGGTCCGTCCTGTATTTATTGATGAGTCCGCTCAATGTGCTAAATACAGTTTTTTGCAGCCACTTGAGTTGGTCCGAGACCTGTAACAAAAAAGAAAAATGACAACTTTGTTCTTACAAATCCTGCAATAATGAGTTTTTTTACTGTTTCTTCATTTTCATATCTACCACTCATAAAAATAAACAATGCAAAGTATTATCGTAGACCGTGGACATGTTACAATCTGTCAAATTCAATAAAATAGAAACGAACGAAATTTTTCAATGCAGCAAAAAAAAATGTTCTCGACATAAATCTTGGCAAGATTTTTTGCAGTGGGGATAAATTCGCGCATCGTTTTTTCCAAGTAAAAGCGATGCGCGAACCTTGTAAAATATCTTGGCACGTTTGATATCTAGGACTATAGGAATTAAATTGATGTAAGTACCTAGTTTAGTGTGCTTGGTGACTGTACATTTGACTTCGCAATTAACAAAACAATTCGTAATTAAATTACACCACGATACATTTTTTGCTCTAAGTAAATTTTTAGGCACCCGTACTTTTTGATGATTAATTTAAATGTTTAAGAATAGGGTAAAACATTGGAGATTTCCCCGAGGCGAAAAATCTTGATCCTGCTAAAGGAAGATTGCAAAATCTTGACATGTTCAATAGTCTTAATCTGTGTGGGTTTTTCCTGGCTAAGAAAATCTCCAATGCAGCGTGACTTTGAGAAGTAGTTAAACTAAAGATCATTGTTCAACGGTTGGAATAAAAGGTTTCGCACGCTATTTCATCAACTTAGCTCCAGCCGGCTTAGGGTCTCCCCACATTAGTCGACGCCTTTTCGGCAATACGCGGACGGAAAAAGCTTTATGTCAACGCAATAAGAGCGAACAAGACGTCAATCGGCTCGTTACGTGTGGTCTGAGGGTAGCCGAGCCGATTTATGCGTTGTTCGCTCTTATTGCGTTGACATAAAGCTTTTTCCGTCTGCGTTTTGCCGAAAAGGCGTCGCCTAATATGGTGAGACCCTCAGCATCAATAGCAAGGCGTGAGATAGACCAGTGTTTTTCAACCAGTGGGTCGCCAGAGGTCAAGAGAACTAATGATTTCGTTACTTGGTTATCAATTGGCAACGTATTCCATGTTTTTGTTTTACGTACCAACTATATTATGTATCCGATTGTTTGTTTGTCAAATGAAATAAAAAAATCGTGTTTAATATTTTTGGAAATCTATCTGGCAGCCTAAAGAGTTTTTTCTAGCCTTCTGCTCTATTATGGAAATGCATAAAGCACCGCTCCCGCAACCCGCGCGGGCGGCGGCGTAGCGCTGCACCGCGCTACGCCTCGAGGCGCCGCGCTGCACAGCGCTACGCCTCGAGACGTCGCGCGGCGCCTCGAGGCGTAGCGCGGTGCAGCGCTATGCCGCCACCCGCGCGGTGTGCGGAAGCGGTGACGCGCACGTAGCGCTGCCAACTCAAAATATACCTTATTTGCTACGCGATAAGGTTCACATTTCACTGTGAGAATTCAGGTCGTCGAGCTGCGCCTCGCTGCGCAGCGCGGTGCCGCGCTGCGCAGCGCGTAACCACATGCATCGTCGTGCAGCGCCGCGTCGCGTCTCGTCGCGGTGTGAACTGACCCTAATGTGTACATTACTCGTACCACGGATTAGATAAAGAAGGTTGGATTGGCAATACGCGCAAGGCAGGCGCACCACAAGTATGATCAGATGATCATACTTTAAGAACCACGCGATCATACTTGTTTAGTGGCATGATGTTTGCATCGCCGTGCGGAGCTGCGCTAAAATCCTTTGAAAATGCCGTATTGTACGATTGTTACGACTAGGTTAAAGAGTCAGGCGTCAAGTACCAAGCAAGGAGTAATTTACATTCACCGATAAGCATAGAACCTTCGTTTTATAGTATATTTTTCGAAAAAACTATTTTTAATTATGAAATTCTAAATAGAAACAACAATTACGCCAAGAGACACAGAAAATGTACATTGCTGTTGAAGTACGCAAATATTTCGGGTGAAGATACATTTGACGCGCAATGGATAACAAAGCAATCAAAATAAACACGCTTCTTCAACTCGATCGCGGCCTCGCCTGAATTGAGTTTGTAGTGAATCTTGTGCGGGTAGTTGTCTCGTACGTACGCACTTTCGACGCAGTGTGCGAACCAATTGCAGCTCTTTATTCTACGTGTATTAGTGTGCGTAATTGTGTATCTATTATTATTGTTGATGTAGTGGAGTTCTTTGGTGGGAGACAGGTGGCGACGCTGGTTTTCAAACAAAAGTGTGACTTTTGCCTATCTAACCTTCTTTATTCTGATCCGTGACTCGTACATACATTAGAAAAAGCGAAGAGTGAAAAAGGTTGGAAAATACTGAGATAGGCTATATTTTTGACTTATGCTCTGGGTCATTCTTGTTGCAAAGGTTGTCCGTCGCAGTTCACCACGGCAGCGCAGCTAAGACGCGTGAGAGGCCACAGGTCGAACTGTTAAAAACTAAGGGTCTCCTTACATTAGTCGACGCCATTTCGGCAAAACGCGGACGGAAAAAGCTTTATGTCAACGCAATAAGAGCGAATAAGGCATCAATCAAAAGCCGATTGACGTCCTGTTCACTCTTATTGCGTTTTGCCGAAAAGGCGTCGACTAATATGGTAAGACCCTAATACGGATCTACTCAAAAACTAAAATAACTATGTTTGTTTTGTTTATGTAGTGTTTCATGCACTCGGCCCTATTTGAGTATGCAGGTGTGTATGTATAATTTCTATGTTAAGTAATTTATTCTTACAGAGGAACGTCGCCTGCCCGCGGGTACGATGGGAAATATGGTAAAGGACGAGGCCGATTTTCCATCTTTTTCATTAGCACTGCACTCCGGATATCCACACTTCACCATTTCATATTCATCAAGGGGTCAAGAACCGCAACGAACTCTCTCTGCTGTTTCCTGTTACAGATGGTAACATTGTTAAATAGTCCACAGTTGTTATTGTGGTCATAAATACAATTTTGAGAAATGTTATTGTGGTCAAAACGGTGGTTAGCGGATTCTGAATATTTTTAGTGACAGATGACATACAACCGGTGACGAGGCGTTTCGCTACACGGAAAATTTCATTCGATTCCGCGATTCGAGTAAAGAGGTTATTGAATTACGAGTAACACCTACTTAGTTTGATTCTGGCGATGGCCTTATTTGGATTTCGGCAGTACCGTCTTTAAACTATTTGAGGCCCTGGGCACATGGTTATCTTTTGGTAATCTGGCAGGAACTAGGGGCCCCATTCGTTCGCGGGGCCCTGGGCTCGTGCCCATAGTGCCCAGTGATGAAGAGGGGCCTGGATTTAGGTAGGTCCTTGCATTGGTGAACTAGAAATAGTAACTTTGGTCACTCACAATGGTCTTTTAGATAATTACGTCCGTGCAGTGAACCCTACACCGGCTCTACATAGGTTCATACCAACGCGTATATGTTGAAATGTAGTGGGAACCAATTCTGTAATGTGATTGGGTTGTGTGGGCAGGACCCCAACAGAGGATCTCTCTCCAGGCAGATGTTATGTCTAGGGAACGAAGTCCACAGAGAGAAAGTGGGAAGTTCTATTTAAACAAGCGATTACGATCAACGAAACTTCATTGACACTATGTAGGGTATCCTTTATTTAGATTTAGACAGTCGATGTAGATGACGTTTGAAGAAGTTCTACTACTCGACGATAGATGGCGCTAGGGCAGCGTTTCCCAAATGCCGGGTCGCGACCCGGCACCGGGCCATCTAAATCAAATACCGGGTCGCAACATTCCCATTTTTAATGTACTTAAATAAATGTTCGTTATTTTACCTAAAAGAAGCTTGTGTTTAAAAGTGTTAAGTGGGTCATGAAGGGCAGTCTGAAAATTACCGGGCCACGGCCGAACAAAGTTTGGGAAACCCTGCGCTAGGGCATTGAAAATGAATATCGATATGAATTTCTCAAAAATACTTATGCTCCACCACCGTATCTTTATACTTTTATTATGACAACGTTCTACGGTAGATTGGAAATCAAGTAGTTCTACTGAAATTATAGATACTACCTCCAGCTCGAAAGAGGAGAACTGTAAAAACCCAACATGACATTGCAGTCATTATTCACCAGACTGATATTTAATACAGTCGATTATTTTGTAACGATTACAGGTTTCATTGATAATAATAAAATCGATACCCTGCTATTAATCTTCAGTAAATAACACATTGCCTCAGTATGGGGTTACAAATATTATTTTACAGGAACAGGTCAAAGCACCAGGATTGGAGTGGAATTAGGGAAACGCTTTCTATTTGTCACTCAGAGTGGCATTTTCTTATATCTACATACATATTCTCACGCCTGTATTCCCAAGAGGGGTAGGCAGAGCACATGAATTCGAAAATCCAGTGCCACGTTTTGCAATTCCAGCAGGGTAACCAGATGGTTAAACGTGATCTTATATCTACCCTGTAAAATATTTTGTATCTTAAGGTATACCGCAGTTTAAGTACGCGCCAACGGCAAGATCTCGTGAAGGGGCCAAGGGTCTGCGGCAAGCGAATAACGGTAGAAAGAAACTGCAATATTGTTGCCGTGTGGTATCGGGTTTACTATGACCCCTTTACATTTCTTATGTGGATGTCGTAAGGGCGATTAAGGACACAGGCTATGTTGTATTTTAAGCGACCAGCTAGCGACAGGTTGCTATAGTGTAACTAACATACACACATACAGTCAAGGAAATTGATACCTGTGCCACCTTTTCATAGTGAGTTTCATATTGCTTTGATTAGTAGAAAGTATGGTATGTCACAGTGACATTTCTTGTGAAAAGGTACAAAGTGGCACAGTAATCAATTTCCTTGACTGTACATACCATCCCGTCTGGATTCTCAATTGGGGTGGGCAGAGCACATGAAACTCTAGTTAGACAAAAGCATGACTATGCTACATTTCGTGGCCACTTCTGGCACATTTTTTTAGACTTTGAATTGGCAGGTATAATGGTGACAGGTTGCTAGCCTGTCACTTTTGAGTCGCTCCATGTATAATGTCGCGTCAACTCTGCTGAACTGACCTGTAGGTACTTACCTCTATCTGTATAGTAAACTAATGGCCTGACCTGTGCAATTTACTCGTAAGTATCTGTCATGAGTAGTGATTAATTTTCACAGGCATTTAGCAAACTCACTCATGACATGACTTCCGCTAAAAATGAATCATTAACTCTTGTAAAATTACAAACGGGAATAAAAAAATAATTAAAACATGACGGATTGACGGACCATGGCAAGCTAGATAGAAATTGTGGTTAAATTTTGAAAATAAAAACTTGACAAAACCAGTATCACTGTCGGCTGCGGATACAGAGTCGATTGAAAATCATAGTTCAGGGTAAAAACATTATTATTTATTAACATTATGTTCACACCAAATTGTGAACTAATTAGATACGACTACAAAAACATATAAAAAAAAATTTTCCTATAGACTAGTGACAACTTTTATGTTAGACAAATTCCGCCGTTTGAGTACATTTTACAATAAGTAGTAGGTATTTTTCATATTTTTCTTGATTTGAAAAAAAAAGTTATTTCCTACTCACTCAGAATCAAAAACAAATCGATACAGCAGTAAAGCAAAATAAACAATTCAATTACTTTCGGAAAATTGGACAAACGGAATATCTGTATGAATATGAGAGCGTCCATAATAATTCTGAGTATAAAAAAATCTTTTTTTTTTCAAATTAAGTACATAAATAGGTAGGTACCTAGTGAACTACACCTCTTTAAAAAATCTCATTTTAGCTAAGTTGAAAGATTTTTATTTTTTCATTTTAGAAAGTTGAAGTTAGTTGGAACCCCTTCGACATTAAAAATTGTTATTGTTAATTGGCAACCCCCACAAAAGTTTGAACAGTACATGATAAGATGATCCCACTAGTATTAAAAAAAATGTTTCTTTAGGGGTACCAGGCATTAAGTAGGTACAAGCAATAAAAATAAACGGTTTACTCAGGCTTATAGCGGCAAGATTTGACACTCGACATTATGTTACCTTAAAAAGGCATTTATTTTGAGCATTTCAACTGTCTTATTCAAATGGACACTTTTCTGTTGTAATAGAATATTTGATGATGCCGTGGTTTAGTTGTCTGTTAGACAAACAGAAAATCTGACAACTAGACGCAAACGACATTAAAATTCTGCAGCAGATTCGCATAAAATGTAGCCAGATGAAGGGTACAGTTGAAACGCTCAAATCGCCCAAAAATAAATCATGGCCAAGACACTAAACTTCTTGATTAAGTATTAGGTACTTCATTAGGTACAATTGGAACTTGAACAAAATATCCACTGACTAAAAATTGCGGGATTATATCTGTCTTTCTCATGACTCTCGCTATTGTCATTCAACAGTAGATTTGGCTCAGCAACACGAGCCAATCGAAACGCGAGATACGTAGACAATCAAGTCTCTTTCTGATGTCTCATTTAGACAGTGATAGGTATAGCTATACCTGTCACTGTCTGTCACAGACTAGTCTATCTCGCGCGCGACTCAACACGCGCCTTACCGTGCTAAGCCAGCTGATATTTTCTACCGTTTTGAAGGCGATCAGTGAATTATCATTTTCATACATACATACATACATATTCTCACGCCTGTATTCCCAAGAGGAATATATCATTATCACTGGAGTTTATTTAAGTAAGTAGATATAGAGTTTAAGCAGATATAGAGGCTAAGTAGTTATATACGTGAAAATTTAAAGGTTTAAACATAGCACAGTTCAAACTTATTGAAAAAAAGGTAACACAAAGAAATATGGCCCACTACAATCGGTATAGCTAACAAAGAACTTCAAATTGCTAAAAGCCATATGATTCCCGACTGTCCTGCGTCCGCAGAATAAGAAAAAAGTACAAGACTTTAGTAAGGTAAAAGTCCCTGTGCTCGACACTGACCCAATACTTGGCACTTGCGACCTTATGTCATAGTACGACAGGTGACAGACGGGTGCCATCTACTGGGCGTTGAGGTGTCGAGCATTGGTACTTTTACCTTACTTATATGTATGTATATCAATTACAATAGATAAACAAAAAAACGGGCAACAAAGTGATCTTACAAAGGTTCCTATTTCCTTTAGAGGTACAAAATCTTAAAAACACGCCGATTCCGAGATAGCTAGATATAATCCCGCACATTTTTTCCACATTAAACTCTTGTATCCATTCTTTATAAATTCTTTGTAAATCAAAACACGGTCAATAAATAGCATCCTAGTTCCTTATATGATCTAGTATCCAGTCCATGTAATGTCCTACTCGGGTATATACCCCCGGAAGGCCCCCGATGGCGCACCGCTTCGAGCCGTACGACACGATCCCCCGCTGTACGTAGCGCACCCCCAAGTTACCCACGACCCCCGGGTTCAAAAGGGGTCCCCCTGAATCGCCCCCACAGGAATCCTTATCCGGAACACCGCCAGCGCACATCTGTCGATTGTATATGCGAGGTGATCTGAAACGAGACGAAATTAGGTACTATGAAGTCATGGTATGAACAAGTGATGAATCAAGAAATTATGGTACAGTCCTGATACCAACAAGTGATGTAAATGAAGAAATGATAGAAATACATACATACATATTCTCACGCCTGTATTCTTAAGAGGGGTAGGCAGAGCACATGAATTCATAAATCCATTACCACGTTTAGCAATTTCAGGGTAACCAGATAATTAAACGTGATATTGCAGTGACAGGTTGCTAGCCCATCGCCCACAATACACTAACCCTTTCCCAGAGTCGATTCTTACGACAGCCACGGGAAGAAAGGGGGAGGTGCTATTCTAACCCGGCACAACACGGGTCGTCGTTTAACCATCTAGTTACACTGGAATTGGTAAACGTGGCACTGGATTTTTGAATTCATGTGCTCTGCCTACGTCTCTTGGGAATACAGGCGTGAGAATACGTATGTAGGTATGTTTAGAAATAGGACCATAGACTAACCCTTTATACACCAATTGGCAGTCCTCGTTGGAGACTATTGGTAGACCGACGCTCAGCAGCACTGGCGACTGCAATCCTTCCTCCGTGGCGCCCCAGCCTGCCACCGCCAGTATCTGCCCGGTCAGGTCCTCTGACTGCAGCTCGGGTGTTGTTGGCAAACACACAGGCTTCATACTGTCTGAAAACATGTTTTAGTTTTAAGACTGAATAAGCTTGATGAGAGGAGGTATACGTGAAATCTATGCAGATAGCACGCGACGCAATTTTTGGGGTATAATCAACTATGATGGGACCCGTGGTCGTCAGACACCAAGACCTAAAGACAAGACCTATGCTGGCTGGTTCTAGCATCAGGTGAACCTAGAGCTGCCGTTTACTTCGCTCAAAGGCTACGGATAGCCAGGCAGCGGGGTGATGCGGCCAGAATTGTGAGAACGACGCCAGAATCGTCTTTTGACGATGTATGTGTAATGTGTGATATGTACTCGTAGATATTATAGGAGTGAGTATTTCTTAATTTTGTTTAGAACTACATTATAATATTAACAGTTAACGTCATAGTGACATGATACGTAGGAAAACTACGTTCATAGTGGCAACGTGCTGCGGTAAATCAGAAATCAAGTGGTTTAACCGTGCTTACAATCTTTTAACGACGTAGGTAAAAGAAAATACAAACCTAAACTAAAGTCAGCTCGTTCAGAAAGCCTTATAAGTGCGATGTCGTCGAATAGATTCTGTGGGCTGTAGCCTGGATGTGGAATTACGCTGTCGATGGAAACATTCTGGAATAGACAGTTACGTGGTGGTTAGATAAAAAAAAACACAGACAGACAGACGGACAGCGAAGTCTCATTAACAGGATCCCGTTTTCACCCTTTTGGGTCCGGAACCCTAAAAACAAAGTATTCGGGTCAATTTCAACAAGACGTTTTTTTGTATCATTTCGGTGATTTTTTTTATTTTCAATGTTATCTAAATAATCTGAATTACAAATTAAACTTTAGCCAATTTCCTAATATATGCGTGAGTGGGGATCAAATATCTTCACAACTTACTTAAATATTGGCTGTTGAATTTTTATGGGTCCACTGAAATGAAAAGTGTCAACCGAAATGAAAAAAATCTCAACCGAAATGATAAAACTGTCCATGGAAATGAGAGACAGTGCACTGAAATGAAATAAGCCCACCGAAATGATACAGCTAAGAACATCCGCGCGGAATATTTAGGGTTCCTTACATTAATATTACTCGCATAAAATAAAACGTCAAACATCAAAATTATCCAAATAAGTTTTCATAATGTATAACAGATAAATTATTAAAAAAACGTCTATAATAAACGAGCTAAGCACTTTTAATCTATTTTTTGTTGGTTTTAATTTACTGATAACGTAGGTAACATTTATGTTTTTCATATTAATAGACACAAATGCCTACACATCAACTCGCATTAAACATAAAAACAAGTATATCACAAAAGTATAATTTTATATTTGACCCAAGGATCTCTAAAATTTAACGGTTTTATCATTTCAAGGGTACATTTCATTCCGGTGGACCGTTATGGGTATTACAGTCCACCGAATCCACTGAAATGATAACACTGAGATGATAAAATAGATGTTAATTTAACATTTTACTCTAAATTGAATAGGTGACAAAACATCAACATTACTCAAATAGAACAGTACTTACGACGAATCGAAAACATAATTTTGAAATAAATTAAACGCATGTAGGGCGAGTTATAACGGCTACCGAAATGATGAAAAAATTGTCCCCTCATCACTGAAATGATAAACTTACTCTTTGGTGGGAAACCACAAGGACGTAGTGACCAGTACGTACGCACAGGGGGCTTGAGCCGGACTCATCAGAAGTGAGAAAAGTTGAGGGGAGCGCAACCACGCAGTGTTGCTGGAGCTATTTCACCAAAACTTACTGTCCACTGAAGTGATAAATTTCTTCGGGACAAAAGTTGAGTGCTTGTCAAATGTATAAGAATGTAGATACATGAACAAAAATAGATTTTATTGATAGACTATACTATAACTTAATGATAGTGAACCCGATTTAAAACCAAATAATGCAAGTATTTGCATGATAAGGTGTTTTGTGAGCGGAGTTGGGTGAGGGACAAGCCACTGTGATGATAAAATGACACTTTGTCAATTTTTTTTTAATGTAATTGAAGCCATTACTCAACTATTTTTTTTGCCAAGGTAGGGAAGAACATACTGTACTAAAAAAAAAATTACAAAACCATAAAACAGTACATTGCACTACCGTTCTCAGCATTGCCGTGAATTTTTTTCGCTTGCGCAATTCACCCATTCATTTCATGATGAATAAGCATAGAACACGTGGCCCGTCTCAGCTCATATTTACTGTCGGATTGTAAATAAGTATGTTTTGTAAAGAAACTTCACAATTTTACTGTTGAGCAGTTGCTATCCTCAAATAAGTAAGTAAACACTTTATTGTACAAAAGGAAAAAAACACAAAATACAAAAACAAAATTATATAGGTACTTAAATGAAATGATGAAATGGCGAAGTACAAAGGCGTGCAAATAAGTGGTAGCTCAGCGATTCAACCCGTGACCTGTCATTAAGGGGGTCGTAGGTTCAAATCCCAGGTTCTGTGTGGGACTGGATTTTTGAATTCATGTGCTCTGCCTACCCCTCTTGGGAATATAGGCGTGAGAATATGTATGTATGTATGTGTCTAAATTTTGAGGAATTTATGTGCGAAATCGAATTTAATGGGTATTTACCACGAGCTGTTCGATAAAGGAAAACGTCGTAAGGAAAACTGCAAATTGCGACGAAGTAATTCAACGCTTTATGTGAAATTCCCGATCCACATCGGGCCCGCGGAACTATAGCCTACGCCCTTTTATAACTGAGACCAGTGCCCTGGGCGTATTTAGGCTAGAATACGTCAACTGAGTGTTGAATTAGAAAGACCGTAACTCGCTCACACCTACCCGCATTTCGGGGGCGCAGAGTCTTTCGCCATTCACCCTCTCACAGTCAGGGTCTGTCCTAACATCATGCTCCCCCAAGATGACTCCTGATAGCGTCAGTCTGGACCCGAGGAAGGCCACACAGTGCGCTGCCGTTAGCACATACCGCTCGTGGATGAGCGTCCCACCGCAACTCAGCTTCGTGCCTCGATCTGGAAAAGTTGTATCAAGTTTTTGAACGAAATTTGACTTTAATAAAGTAAAATCAAGTGTGTTTAAGCAGGTACCTTTTTACAAGGCAGCTATGAAAATCCTCACAAATTATAAAAGCTAAGTAAAATAAGTAAGTAAAAAACTCTTTATTGTACAAACACAAGAAATACAAATAAGTCATAAACAAAAAATTTTTATGTACAAAGGCGGACTTATCCCAAAAAGGGATCTCTACCAGCCAACCTTTGAGTAGTAGAGAGGAGCAGTAACAGGTAACGACAAAAGCGAAAATTTATTTACTTATGAATAACTTCAATTCTTATACTTACATAAATCTACTACATACTAAGTATACTACTAAATAATAATAAACGCTATCCGGAATATGCCGATATTGGTTAAAGTAGTAGGGTCGCCCAACTGTAGTGTATTGTGGGGTACGTCGACTTCGTCTCGTGCTGAGGATGCGATACTGTATGCCGTTTTAAGCTAATAAGACCCCACGTTTTCCTGATATGCCAGATTGGTGATGTCCTAGTTGGGGTCGGTGAGAATGTGACGTGGCGTCCGTAATTTTTTTAAGTGCTCACCTGAATTGTAAGACAATAGCACCATCCACGGCATTTCGAACAACCCTGTCCTGTTGCCACCAAATATTTTGTCTTCGTCAATTGGCCCGCAGTTAGTAGGCAGTAATCTCAAATTTCGATGCTGGCTCACATCGCGAGCCACTTCACTGCCAAAATTGCCAGTATTCTGATTAGTCCTGTCATTCGTCCTATCATCACTGAAACTTGGTCTTCTAGTTGAAGTTGTGGTAGATGACGTAAACACTGGAGGTGTCCAAGGCCAGTTTCCTCCGCCCTGTGAAGGTTTCGGGACATCCTGACCGTTTGGTGGTACCCCAAATCCGTGCGGTGCTGGGAATAACTGACTGAGCCTGTCAGTTGTTGTCGACAGCTCGTCTTTTACGCAACAAACCTGTAATTAGAAAATAAATCTAATTGAAATAATTGTCTAGATTGTATGTGAGTGGAGTAAGTGAGTCTTAACATAGCTTAACTTAGCCTTAACATAAAGGGTTACCCTCTATTCCTGATGCAAAGGGGATCAGCAATTCCAGTACTTTCATGTGACAGCGTAGTGTAAGACAGCCAGTCCAACTACTGATTCGTTTTTGCGTGTCTTCATGCGATGGTGATCGTTAATCGAACATGTGATATGAGTCGGGCCAAACCAAAAGTAGAGAAAGTAAAAGACATTGGGTAACATTAATTGTTGAACCCACTAAGTATTTAATAGGTGTAAACACGCAGTGGGACCAACGGTCCGACAGGGATGCATCCATCTGTTTGGTACCTCCTACTTAACTCATAAGTAAATGATGCTTTGACGCGTTATCTATCTCTTTATATATGTGCATGTGTCAAAAATCTACCCACTTACAATAGGTTTGTCAGCCTCAAAGCCACAATTAAGAGATTGCAGTTTCAGCCGCAAGTGCCCTGGCATGGGGGTCCCATTTCTTCTGATCTCTTCCAGCAAGGGCTCGCAGTCTGAAAGTAGTCTGCAGACGCCTGGTCTGTTGTTGGCATGGCATTTATCCCCAACAAAACCTGGAACGATAAAAAGACAAAATTGGTAAATACGGTTTCATAAGGTAAAAGTACCAATGCTCGACGCCTCAACGCCCCATGATGAAACCCATCTGTCACCTGTCTTACATAGGTTGCAAGTGCCAAGTACCTATTGGGTTCAGTGTCGAGCACAGGGACTGACCATACGTGGTGACTTTAGTAGAACTACACCCCTCCATTTCATCAGTGTGTTCGGGGTTGAACCGCTTGGTTTTAATTTAAATTAACGAATTAGATTGTCTCGCACAAGACAATAGCGTGTTTTATTATTTTAACTCTTTAATTATTACCCGATTATTTGGTACTTTTTGTTATTTTTTTCGTTTAGAGTTTTGCAAATAAATGAGGATATTATAATATTAAAGTAAGATAAGAAGTCCGTATTTCTATTGATCTGGTTTGCAATCTGTTTTAATTTTACATTTTATTCGCCACAGAAATTTAGATATAGAAAATTACATTAATTACCTAACAGATGATTAATTTAACCATATTTATGGGAATAGAATTTTGTCTAGGGATAAGTTAATCTTTCCCGCTTTTATCATAATGAAAACACCTGCTGCTGATGTACACCGGCCAATTCAAAACCTAAAAAATATAGCAGAAGTGCCTACGAGATGTTGAATAGTCGTGGGTTTGTCTATGTAGCGTTTTGTGTGCTCTGCCTTCTCTACTCGGGAATGTCGGGAATACAGACCTGATGTATGTAGGTATGTATGTAAAATTGAATCAAGTACTCGGGAGTAATGATTGAATTATTCCAAGATAAAATTGTATTGTCCTGTGGGTGAATGCACTGCACGTACTTACGTTCTAACATAAGTACTTATGTTCTGTACGTAGTGTAGTGCACGTCAACCTAAATAAATTCGTACTGAATCATAATTAAATTTGTCGTTATTAAACAAACAATTAGTAATTTGTGGTTTAAATGTATAGTTGCTAAAAATAAATAAAGTACCTACCTACACAACACAACATGTTTTTCCTGTTGATTTTAACTTTCGGAATAAATTCGCATCAAATAACTGTCACGTTAATATTTACCTATTTACCTTAATATTTCGTAGAAAAGTATGAGAAGTAAAAATATTGCCTATTTATTTCGGACAAACGAGCCTTAGCATAAATACCTACCTACCAGCGTTTATCCTCGGTTTAATTAATCTAAAAAATATTTTGTCGTCTCTTTCTTTCACACTTGGGTAAAGAGGGCTATTTTGTTTATGGCGCTGATAAAAATTAACGGGCTAGATGTCCAGTAAAAGCCAACACTTTTAAGATAATTATGATTTAAAAAGCAATTAAGTATACTACTATACTCTGGCGTTTTAAACATTAAACTACCGTGAGACCCACTCATAGTGAAATAACGGATCTACTGACGTTTTTTATACCGAGATTAGCTCAACATGTTTCGGGTCAGTCCGTGACCCATCATCTGGAGCTACGCGCCACGGCAGCGGACAGACGCGCACAATATACTCTGATACTGATACACACTGGCGGATTAGGTACTAAACATAAACAATGTACCTGAAGCAATAATAAAGGCAATTTCTGCCGTGAATGTCTTAAGAAGTGAGTAAGGACCTAAGGACATAGGTTTAGGTATACTTTAGGCGACAAGCTGGCAAGTTATGACTATTATCTATGTATGTTTAAATGAAACCTAAACATTAAACCCTATGCTGAGAGTGCCTAAAAACTATAAAATGTGAAATAATATTGTATTGTATGACTCTTTATTGCGCAAAAAATAGTTACAGAAAATAGGATACAGGATTACAGCTTCACGGTTAAAATCACGGTTTTGTCTATTTAACGTTTTGTGTGCTCATCCTACGCCATTCATTTAGAGATTAATTAAGTTAATTCCATTGATTACGATGATCACATTTTTTCTTATAATTATAAAATACCCAAAGTGCAATAAAATCCAGGGTGAAAATATTGTCGATTGTTTTGTGAAAACCACTATTAAAATATGGTATCTATCATTGTTTGACAATTTGACATTTTATAAACACAATCACGCCTGTGTTCAAAAATGGGGTAGGCAGAGCACACGAAACGTGACATACCTATAGACAAAACCATGATTATGACTATATCACGCTTCGCAGCCACTTCTAGCATAGTGCTAGGTTTGCAAAGATGGAAGAGGTAGAATAGTGACAGGTTGCTAGCCTGTCGCCTAAAACATACCTACACCTATTACTTACTTAGTCGTCTCTTACGACATCCACGGAAGAAATGGAGATATTATTATGTTATTCTATTAAAACCTTAAAACACCTCACGGCAATTGACATTTTATCCTTGTCAATAAAAACCCTAGATAAAAAATGGAACTTATGTGTGGTTTAGTTCCTGTATAGTCCTCAACATCAAACTCGGCAAGATTTTTGTAGTGGGGATAAGTTAACTGCAAAAAATCTTGCACAGTTATATGCCGATGACTATAGCAGTGGAGATGGTGGGTCCGTGGCATTCCGAGGCAAAAGGCTTCCATGAAGGCTTTAGGGCGCTTGTGCACTGCCATGAACTTTCAGTTCCGGCCGTCCGGTTTTTTAAGGCCTGTCGCGCCGTCCCGCTCACGCGGCTCACGTCAATACAATTTAATGGAAGAGCAAGCGAGACGAGACCTCAATGAAAAAGCCGGACCGCACAAACCGCCCTTAGGGCTCTCACACACGGGCCACTGCACTACAAGACGGCCCCCGGCATATTTCCAGTAGTTTTCTAGTTTTCATTACTTTTCATACATTATATGGACACGACGCACACGGTTGAAGCCGGTGGCGGCGATTGTGGCTGTAGAACGTGGCTCGTTTGCGACAACTTTTAGGGTCTCTTTCTAACATAAATGTGCCACATACGGATACGTCTGATATCTACCAACCATGTTCATTAGTCCACATAGCATTGCACCAAAATCAAGTTACTTAGTCACAAAAATACAAAAAAAAGACTCCCACTGGAAACAGTCGCAGTTTCGTAGCGTAGCTTTCACATCTTCACAGCAAGCTGCATAGTACATTTCTGATGGAAAGTCACCCTGAGGGTCGCGGATGTCGGAAAGGGTTGTACTGCTAGGTAATGAATACGGATTATTGCAAACTTATGGTATTGTTTCTTCATATTCGGGATTCTGTGGGGAACCACGAATAGGAATAAACAATGATAGCTAAGTGTCGAACAATCTGGTAATAAATTACACTAGGTCTAGCTCAAGGCTGGCCAATAGTTTTTTCCAGATGAGCAAATTTTTTAACACTTCAGTTTTCAATGACGACCAATCAGGTGAAAGCGCTGCAACCACACGCTTTCAGCTTACCGGCTGGACGCGCTGGACGGGCCAATTCAAATGCCTTGGCCACTTGGTGGCCTGCAGTGGCCTGCGGGCCTGGGTTTGGCCAGCCTTGGTCTGGCTGATATCGCTAGTAATACAGCGCCGCAATGCTGCAGGTTTTTTCGGTGACTTTGATCCGGATGTTCGTAGGACGTGTCGGGAAAGAGGCGTCTTTGATGGAACTGGTTCTGAATAGACGGTAATTTAAGTATTTGTTTAATGTTAAGTGCCCGATGAGACGTGTTTTGGATTCTAATCGTAGATTTAACATTTTTAACAGTTATGCAGCGCTGTTGGTTTGATTTTTCCAGGTAAAAGTGATGCGCATATTTTCTCTCCCTCTAAAATTGTGCCATCCAATTTGCCGGAGTCTATACTTATTGTTTTTTAACGTCTTAATGCTGTGAATGTGGGTAATTTCAGCTATCGTAATTATCTGCTCTTGTACTTAATTATTATTAACTTATGCGAAACTGATTGTGAAAATGTTCATTTGTTCATACCTAATGGGGCAAAATACAAAATAACTCCACTGAATACGTCGCAATTTTTTCTGGTCGCTAAATAAACACAGATGCGAAACGTACCAAAGTAATACATTATTATGTAGGTAGTTTATATAAAATAAATATAAGGCACGCTTGCAACTAAGTCATATACAATATGTCGATTTGAAACTATGTAAGTATCAGTCAAGCAAGGGGGTTCAAAACCAAGTAAAAGTATGCTTTTATTTTATGTAGGGTAGAAGAAAGTTAAGTTTATGTTGCCTACATTGTGCTTTGCGATTTCCGTGATGGTCAGTAGGTATCAGTATCAGAGACCGGTTAAAGTCATATTTTTCCTTAAAAAAACCGATCGACCGAGGACAACTGTAAGTTGTGTAAGTAATTTAGCTAACCTCATTTAAATACATTATTATAACTTCGTAGCAATACTCAGACTTGCGTCGACTTTTGTTTGTAGTGTTTTCTCGAGATTGATGTATCGGTACGACGCTCAAAGGAATCAAAGTAAAACGAAGTCGACACTTACGACATTCTGCCACCAGTAGCACAGTCAGTACACACGCCACACTTAGCCATTTGGGCATTTTGTCAGCCACTCAAAGCTCACAAGCGCGCGCGCATCTCACTCACAACACTTTACTTAATAAAACTATAAACCATCCACAAATACACGAACGAATACGGATAATAACGTAAACTATCACTGTATGCCAGTTAATTGCGTTCGTTTGCTGTCTTTAAACTTTAACGATAACCCGAGTCTGATTGTCTAATAATGGCGACCGATTTATCAGCTGTTTACTGGTATTACGTACAAATGGTACGTATTATGGTGTTCGGTGAACGTGACGTCGGGAGGCCGTGTGGACGGCGGACGGTTGTTATCATACTGGTCAGACAGGTGATCTGCGCACGTAGCGCCCGCGCACCTCGGCTGTATGAATCACCGCCTATTGATGTTATTGATCTTTCCGTGAAAAGTTGAAATGGGGCTTTTTGAGACGTGTGTTAAAGTTCCAATACTTAGGTAGGGTGATTTAGCCAGTTATCGGCCACTTAAGCGAAATTTTGAGTTCAGATGCATTTTTTTCAAAGATTTTATCGAAAA